>VVHJ01025536.1:0-16311 GCA_015107715.1 Tylochromis polylepis
CACACACACACACACACACACACACACACACACACACACACACACACACACACACACACACACACACACACGAAACGAACCAGTACATGAAAGTTCAAACTGTTAATTTAATCTGAACCAGAGGACTGAATGTAAGAGGTCAGTTTTTCTGCCTTGTTTTGCGCTAGGCTAGTTTTTAAAGGGTGAGCATTTCAGTAAAGTCGTTAAAATCTTCAATTTTTCAGTTTAATGCGCTGCATCACTTAGTAAACTGATGCAAGCATGACTAAAAAGGAATAAAATGCATAAAGGTTTGAGTAGATCCACTGTCATCCGTCAGGCACACGCAATAGGACATAAAAGTGTCTCAAACTTTGTGCAAATGGATGGTCCATGAAATGTTCTTAGATCATTTATATTTAAAGAAATTTAGGTTATTATATTATGGAGTTGTTTTAATAGTCTGACCCACTTGAGGTCATATCGGACTGTATGTGCTACAAAATGAGTTTGACAATCCTGATCCAATATAACATTAAATGACAATTAATGGAAGTGTTTATAATTAACCACACATTATGTTACCGAATGTAAGTTTATCATGTTAAAAAGCTGGCAGATAAACAGAAACAATCTGTTTTTAGTTAAAAAAAAAGAAGACAGATTAAAGAAGTAAATCTGGCAAGTTTGATCAAAATGGTGCAAAAAGAAAAGTTTAATTCTGAAAAATGTTGGAGTATTCTTGTCCTAAAAAATAAAGATGTTACTTAGGAAAAAGCACAAAAAAAAACCAACAACACATAAACCCCCAAAACTGATTTCACACAACTGTGTGTACTACTCCCTCCACCAAACTGTGCAAATTGGCTCTCACCAGAAAAGACGAAAACAGCGGGAGACTCCAAGTGCACAACTGAGCAAGAGGAAAAACTAGGCAACATCTGCAGAAGTCTCACAGGTCCTCATTAAATAATACCCGTAAGAGGCAGAGCGCACTAGATTATGAAGGGAGTAGTACATGTGGTTGCATGAAAAGTTTCTAATCCTTAAAAATCACAAATGATTTATAATATCCTTAATCTTTCAGTGACATTTAACCTGTAAGCATCACATTGTGCTGGGCAGTAAAGGAAATAGTGCACATGTTCGTATAAAAAGTTGTTGCAGTTTTGTGATCTTAAGCCAGATATGTGGCTTAAGAGTTCCAAAAAGATGTTGATGAGTCGTTGGTTTGTTCCTGCGTGACAAAGTTTAAATTTTTTTTCTACCCTCCAGGGTTCAAACTTCCACATCTCAAGGCGAGAGCGTCACGGAAATGTGTTTAAGACCCATCTCCTGGGGAAGCCGGTCATCAGGGTGACGGGTGCAGAAAACATCCGCAAGATCCTGCTGGGGGAACACAGCCTGGTGTGCACCCAGTGGCCTCAGAGCACCCGCATCATCCTGGGACCCAACACCCTGGTCAACTCCATCGGAGACCTCCACAAGAGGAAGAGAAAAGTAAGAAGGTGTAGCGGGAGGTTGAACTGACGTTTGGCGTCACAAACTGTCCGTTCTGCTCCGTTCTGTGGGTTTTTCTCTGGAAGGTGTTCTCTGCTGTGGACCAGCTGTGCACTTTTCATGACCTGTTTCTCTCTCTTTCAAGATTCTGGCCAAAGTGTTTAGCCGGAGTGCTCTGGAGTCCTACCTGCCCCGGCTTCAGGACGTCATCAAATCTGAAATCGCCAAGTGGTGCTCAGAGCCGGGCGCCATCGACGTGTACAGTGCGGCCAAGTCCCTGACGTTCCGCATCGCGGTCAGGGTCCTGTTGGGTCTGAAGCTGGAGGAGGAACGGATCGTTTACCTGGCTAAGATCTTCGAGCAGCTGATGAACAACCTCTTCTCTCTGCCAATAGATGCCCCGCTCAGTGGGTTACGCAAGGTGGGGGAGCTTAAAGACATTATGTGTAATCTACATGGATAACGTGGTATTAAAAGCTGATTAATGTCCATTCATGTTGGCTTTTACGTGAATTCTTTGTAATTTGTCAATCCTTTTCTGTCAGGGAATAAAAGCCAGAGAAATCCTGCACGCCCACATGGAGAAAATCATTGAAGAGAAGAGGGAGCGGCAGCAGATGGACGAGGAATATAACGACGCCTTTGATTACATGTTGTCCAGCGCTAAGGAGCACGGCCAGCAGCTCAGCATCCAGGAGCTCAAGGTACCAGAGTTGATGTCCACAGTGCAGGGAAGGATGTACCAGCCTCACTTTCTGAAAGTCATGATAGGACAAGACAACACTGAGATGCAGACATGCTCCCAACTCATTACAGACCCAGTGAGTCATATTTTAACCACCACTTAGGCACAGTTTTTCAATGAGCAGGGCACTCTGAAACCGACTGGAAACAAAGAGTCTAAAATACTGCTCCTGCACAGCACAGCGGCCCCTGCAATCTCAGGGAAGTTTTTGTGATTTATGCTATCACTAACCGATACACGAACACCACCAAGGACATTAAAAATGATGCTAATGGTGTACCCACTGCACTAAGAAGGTGGGAAATAAAAGGCTTTTTATGATTTTTGAAGCAATTACCAAAAGCAAAACATAAATGTGAGGCTATAAACAAACGAAAACACAGTTTTGTGACTGAACCTCCTGTGTCCGGCATGATGGCGTTGAATCTGTAGTCTCATTAAGCTGCTCATTAGAAAACATCTTTTATGGGAAATTTAAAAAGCTTCAGAATTTACGTTTAGGGGCGGTTACTGATTCATTTTTGGTTGTAATAAAAAAAACTGCCTGAGAGAAGAAGTCCAATACTGCCATAGCTGCTGTGTCAGCGTACGCCAAAGGAAACCTTGTGCATGACACCAAAACAGCATTTGACACTGTGAATGAAAATGGAGATGATATCATGCAAAGACAATCATGCTAAGTGAAAACGATTTACCCAAATAATTTGGTAAAAGGTCAGTCGTGCACCAGTGGTACAAACAGATAACTTTCCATTATTTATGAGAAAACTATTTTGCTCTCAGTTAGTGAAAGCTGTTCAGGGACCTCGCGGGTTTGACTGTGAGCCTGAGAGCATTATGTTCAGGTGACATCGACCCAACCCATCCACCTCCCTTCTTGCAGGAAACAGCGGTGGAGCTGATCTTTGCTGCTCACTCCACCACAGCCAGCGCCTCCACATCGCTGGTTCTGCAGCTTCTTCGCCACCCAGCGGTGGTGGACAAGGCCAGAGGTGAACTGGAGGCAGAAGACCTCGGCTATGAATCTTGCAGCAGTTGCATTCAATCTGGTGTCACCATGGAAACAGAGGAGGACGCCGCCGCTGACGCAGAAACAACCTGCCTGCTAAACAGAGGGTGTCAGAATCAGAGAGACGAAGACGGTTTCCCGCAGTCGCAGTCTCATGTACCCTGCCTGAGCCTGGAAAAGCTCAGCCAGCTCCGCTACATCGACTGCGTCGTCAAAGAGGTCCTGCGCTTCCTGCCGCCAGTCTCCGGCGGTTACCGAACAGCTCTGCAGACGTTTGAGCTAGATGTAAGTTTGAGTCTCTGGTAGGAAGATTTTACTTATTTGTATAGTTTTACAAACAACAATATTTTTTCATCAGCTACAAAAGAATTAAAATCTTATTCATCCCAAAGGCATCATCTCCAAGCCTCTGCTCCTGGAACTGACAGAGGCCTTGCGGGAAATTTATGAATGCCCAACTAAAAATAAACCAACTAGTATGGGCGAAGATGTAGTGTATAATACAGGTTTGGGCTACCCTCAGCAACTGGTGCTCGCTGATATATGTGCCCCAGTAAACGCCATCAGCATTGTGAACAACTCTCTGTACTAGCTTGACACAACAAAAACTGAAGGAAGCACACCCTTCTGGTGGTATTTAACAAGTGTGCTTTGCAAGCTAATTATTTACATAGTTAACAAGGAGGCAGACCGTTAAATCAAAAAGCAAAACAAAACAATCAGATGCACAAAAAACCCCAAACTATTGATAGACTTAGCCAATAATAGCCAATAATAGCTAATAATAGCTAATAGCCGATAGCCATCCAGTTGCTAACCACAGTATGCTTAGACATTAGTTTATGGAACCTTATTTAACCAGTACAGATGAACATATATATATTTTTTCCTGTTCTAAAACTCTACCACATGCATTATATTATTATTATTATTTGTTATTATTATTTATTGATTAGCATTCAAATCTTTCAATGAATACAGAAGAGAAACACGAGATAAGGCTAATCAAAAGGTATTGGCTGAAGCACGTGCTTGTTAGGCCAACCGTTTTAACAAACAGCTCATTTACAGAAGGCTTGAAGCAAAAGAGCAAAACAAAACAATAAAAAGACTTCCATCTTAAATAAGTAAATACACAAATTTAAATTTCATAACAATAATCCAAGCAAAAGCAACCAAGAGTTTCAGTATTGTCGTTATTACTCGCCTTCATTCTTGAGTTATACATTTTTCTAATACTCTAGTTTTAAACGTGTTTTTAAACAGGGATAATGAACTATACCTTTCTAAGTCACTGTCATAACTATTCCACAAGTTAACACCTCTAACAGAAACACATCTCTGCTTTATGTTTGTTCTCATCTTGTTTTAAAAAAAAAAATCTGTTCTGTTCATATCGACTCTCTCTGAGCACTGCGGCGAAGCATTTTATTTTGTGCTTTGTACATTATCTGTGCCATTTTATGTTCAACTAGATCATAACATTTCAGGGTATTCAAATGAATAAAGCGTGTATAATGATTTCTTGTTCAGGACATCCTTTGTTTTGTGGAGAATAGCAATAGTTTTTGACATTTTTGTTTTCACGTGGTTTTATAATTATCACTCCAAGAAATGTATTTTCGTACACTCTTTCAGTTTCAGTTCCATTAACCCTGATTTTAGCCGCATTTTTCATTTGTCTGGTGCCAAAAATTTTGTTTTGTTTATATTTAACGATAACTTATTTATATCAAACCAATTTTTTTTTAATATATTTGTTTCCTTTTCCGCTGTAGTCAGGAGCTGTTCTAGATTTTTGCCTGAACCACACAGCGTGGTATCATCAGCAAACGAAACACATTTTAACAGTTAGGTAACATTACATATATCATTTATATATAATATGAATAATTTCGGGCCCAACACAGAGCCCTGAGGATATTGTTTTATCCACTAGGTTTGTGCAAAATGTTAAATGTTCTAACCAGCCACCGTCAGCCCCATAAAATATCTGTATACATTTTCTCCAGTTTAGCTTGAAACGACAAAAGGGAGATTTGTGTTTTACAAGCTCATCGTTTATCAAGTTCAGTCCTCAATGAGGCAGGCCATTAAATTAGCAAAATAAAATAGCAAAACCCACCAAAACACAAACTGGATGGATTCAGCAAATCGTCAGTAGCTCAAAGATTCGCCCATTTGCCAAAACTAAATAAATAACAACAGTTGGAACAAATTCTTGGTCACTATTTATACACTTCTGTTGGATTAATATAATAACACAATGACCTTTTGGGAGGGTTTTTGTTGTTTACCAATCATGTCTGTCTAAAATCAGCCATTATCTTCTTTACCTGTAGAGGGCAAGCTAAAGTTTGACATGTGTAGAACGCCTCCTTGTGGACACTCAGTGAGTCTGAGAGTGATTTACTCCATCGCAGAATCAAATTGCTCTCAGAGAACTTCATGCTGGAGGCAGACCGAACCTTGTGTCTACTGAATTTAGATTTTGGCTCTTTGTTCGGAGGCATGGCTGTCTACGCTTCGACGCCCCCTCCTGGGAAACTGCTCTGTTACGGCCTCTTCCCATGTCTCTTAAAAACCCCGTCCCTGCCCTCAGTGTGCCCCCAATTTGCTGCCTTTATTGAAAAAGGACAAGTGAAGTTTAAAGCGATTGCAGAGGAATTTCCACCATACTGTTATAGAGCGCGTGATGCTAATTATTTCTCACGGTATTAACTTGTATAGGCACGAAGTAATTGTGCTTCTGCAAATGTCTTTATGCCTGTTCGGTCAAGTGAGTGTTTCTGGAACCTAAACAAGGAAGTCCTAACTCTGCAGAAATAACTGGGATTAGTTCATGGAGAAGTCTGGATTAGCAGAATAATGAGTGGTTGACTGAATGAATGAAGCTGAAAATCAAATGAATGAAGAAGTTGTCAACGTACTAAAGCCTCCAGCTTTCTATGTCATGCCAAAACTAAAAGGTCAACATCATAAGACTCTTGAATTAATTTGCATTTTTCACTTGTGAGTCTTTGATTTTAAAAATTATAACAATTAATAATTTTCCAAACAATAAAATTTAGACTTTTTAAATTTCAAAATTTTCTCTGCATTATTTTGTCAAATTTTGCCAACAATGGCTATATTTCCAAGGATCAGAAATAGTTTTAGAACCCTGAGTCAGAGTTTATATCAACTTTAAACACTTTATAAATTAGCTACACACTTGAAATTGAAAATGCCTTTCTTATTCTGCAGGGCTACCAGATCCCGAAAGGTTGGAGTGTAATGTACAGTATCCGGGACACCCATGAGACTGCAGCGGTCTTCCAGAGCCCGGAGCTGTTTGACCCGGACCGATTCAGCCCAGATCGGGACGAGTGCCGGTCGGCTCGGTTCAGCTACGTGCCGTTCGGCGGTGGAGTGCGGAGCTGCGTAGGGAAAGAACTGGCTCAGATCATCCTAAAGACTCTCGCCGTGGAGCTGATTGGGACTTGCAAATGGACCCTTGCTACGGAAAACTTCCCCAAGATGCAAACAGTGCCAATAGTGCACCCGGTAAACGGGCTGCACGTGCATTTTTCCTATAACTACCAGCTTTAGATAAAAAACCAGACAAATGGACACTGAGAAAATCAACCATGGAGGCAGTTTGACCTTTCCTGCTTCTGGGAACTCTCTAAGAAAAGAGAAAATGACCTCGCCAGTCCTGATGGTGCAGTTCAGGCCCCCTTTAATCTCCATGGACATGGGTGGGTGGGTGGGGGTTACATTGCGAGCTTGCGGTACTTCATTTCTTCAGTGGTCTGACCCAAACCTAAGAAACTACTTTCTGTTGTAGCACAAGCACATTTTAACCATGTTACACGTTTCCCAGCATTTACTTACCTTTACACACATTTTAAGTTATTAAAATATGAAAATTTGCAGCATTTTTCCTGCTAGTTTTCAAATAGAAGATCTAAGTTTTGCTGTCATGAGTGGACTGCATGTCACTAGCAATAGTTTCTACCCAGAGGACGAACATGTATTCAGGGACTCTTAAATCCTCCCTTCACACAATTTTAATATTCTTTTACCAGTATATTTTCTGTAAATCCAGTTTCAGGGATGTTTCTTTTCACTCAGATCCAGTGAAACAAACACGTGGCTTCATGATTTTCTGCTGCCCGTCTTTCTCGTTGCACTCTGCCTGGGCATCTTCGCCTTTCTGCACTCCTTTCTGGTAAAATAAGCTTTTTACATCATCACTATGGACATGTCCAAGTGCTAGGTACTGTATATCTGCTAGCTTATATTTAGAGCTTTCAGTTGCCTTTGTTCACTTCTTATGACTTCAGCTTGCCTCTGAAGTGCCTCTGAGCATGGCACTGGCTGTGAGGCAGCTCCACAGAAATGCTGCACGTGGAGAAACAAACTATGAAATGTGACAGTTTGATTAAGGCTGAAATGTGATTTTCTGCAATAGAACCGTATCTGAATGCTCATAATGGACACTGGAGAGACTGGATGTGTGATGCTGAACTGACAACCAGGAACTACCCGAACATAAAGTTCATTTTATACGAATGTTATATATCCTGCTATTATATGTGTATCAAATGAAGTAGCATTATGAATAAGCTGTATTTAAAATGCAGATGTATCATATCTGTTGTACTTTTACTTTATCTGTAACAATTTATAGATAGAGACACTAACTAGTAAAGTCCATAACACCTTTATCACTGCTAGAACATAGAAATATTTTATTGTTTAGAGCAGCATATACTGAGAGTAAAGTTATAATTTTTATTATTGTTTTTACTGGTCTAATTCTAGGACTGTCTAATAGATGCGCTGTGAAATCTGACGTGTGGATGGATTTGTGGAAGGAGATAGCACTTTCTTTGCTTTAAGGAGTCTGTGTAAATTTGTCCTGTTTATGCGTTCATTGAGTGTATCACATGTAGCTGCTGTACAGTTGATGTAAAGAGTAAATTAGAAGATGCTAAACTAAATTTGTCTGAGTTTGTCACATCCTGTGGCGAGACGAGGCCAAGAAAGCGGAGGTTTGAGCCAACATGGTTGTAGCTTATTCAACCTAAACTTCAAAGTAAAACTAGAAGAGGAAAACATTCAGTCAGACTTTTGGTCAAATTTGTCACAAGCATTGAAAACGTGTTGGTATCTTTGCTAATCAAGACTGAGATGTCTACGTTGTGGTTGTGAGTCTTCATGAAGTGTGTCTGAACTGTAATCCCTATTATGACCTTTCTAAATCCTAACCCTCAAATATATCCCTTCACCACTTGTTTTAAATCATAAAACAGAAAACTAAAAACAAAACTGAAACTAGTAGAGAAAGTAAACTAAAACTAAAAGCAAGTTTTGAAAAATAAAAGCAAGCAAACTCACTCTGGAGAAACAGCCTCCAGCCAACGCAGAGCTCCCAGATACTGCAGTTCCTCTAATGGCCACTTGAGGCTCACTTAAAAAAGTGAGTCAGTCCCATTAAAGGCCATTTTATACCCGCTGGGCAGTGCCTCGCGACTGGCAGCATACGACACAGCTGTTGCTAGTCAAGACAAGACACTGGAAAAAACTGTTGCAACGTCTTCTTCCGTATCTGAACTGATGTGGCGGTTTTGCCTGAGTGGCGACACCTATCATTCAGGAGAATACTGCAGGATACCTGCGCCATAACGCTAGCATACATGGATGTGGCTGTGTGATGATGTTACTGGTAGTGCGTGAAGCGACCAACATGGCGGGCATACCAAGCCCTTAAAAGACGGCTGTAGCTTCCAGGTCTGAAAAGTGGTCAATGCAAATGTCCCTGAAATCTGCTTTTTTTTAATGGCCACCAGGGGGCGATATATGTAGTTGCAAGAAAGATCGTTCACCCCACAGAAGTCTATGAGTAAATGTTTCTCTACCTAAAGTTGTGCATTATTAGTAATGTTTCTTGTTGCAATGACTGAATGATTCATCATACAGTCAGACTTCTACACAATCAGAGTTGTTTTTCAAACAGAGAAGTCGCCCCCTGGTGGTAATTACAAAGAACGTTGACTGAACCATACTGGCCTCATATTTCATACCTGGAAACTATGTCCATCTGTTAAAAACATGCGTGAGGCAGCATGTGAAAACTCGGCTACTGTCCAGAATTCTCGTTTTTCACATTTTTATGTTCACTGAAATTTTTAAAGTTCTAGATTAAGTTATATTTTCACATCTGTTCAAACTGTTAGACTTTATTGCCACTGTCATTCATGTAACCATGAACTTATCATCATATTCCTAAACACTGACAAAGTCATGTAACCCAAACAGTTGCTGCACACTATTCCACTTGCGTGAGTTGTATAACGCTTGACAGTCAGGTTGTGTTGCATTGTCTTGTGTTTTGCTGCATCCCCACTCTGGTTCCCATGCACCCTCCCATCAGCTGACCGGTCACTGACCTGTGCAGCCGGTGGCACTGGCGTGAACCCTGGTTCAAAACGTCGCCAAGTTCACAGTGACCGAGCGTCCATCAGATAACGACCTTGGCAGGGCTACGGGGCCCCGCAGCGGACACAAATAGGCCAGGCTGTTTGTGTCCCATTAATTTTCTGCCACATAGCTTCACTCTGTTCTCGGCCTGTCAGCGAGGGTGGTCAGGTGGTTGCTGGAAATGCCTGATGGGCACCGCGAAGTGACCTCAGGGGTGATCTCACTTTCATGTTTTAGTGCATGAAATGAAGATATAAAGAGGAAAATATTGTACTACCAAGTATTTTTACAGTTTAAGTAGCTGAAGGGCGAGAGGGGGTTTCAAATCATCCGACAAAGCAACTCTGAGGTGGGAGAAAAGCAGTTATAAAACAAAATGACGTCAGCGAAATTATAAAGACTGTCAGAATTTAATGCCTCTGTATAAAGACTTACGTGGATATATAACCCAACTAGTTCTGAATATATTGTATAGGAAGTTTTATAATTTTTGGTCAGAGCCTCTTTATTATTAACTGGTTTGGGGGATTTTAAGTTCTTGAATTTACCACAACACTGGTATCCATTTTGTCTTTTTGGAGTAACCAAACTGGATCTGCAGATGCTCTTTATTTTTTCTTCCTCGCCTACCAATCAGCTGAACTTGTCAATTTTTTCCTTTCGTCTAAGGCTTCAGTCACACAAATCTAGAGACTGGAAACCTGCAGTCACTGGGGATAAATACAGATCAGCCAACTAGTTGGCGAGTGGTAGCTGGAGGTTGCTGGCTGTAGGTGGGAGCAATCGCAAAGGCGTTGCTGCACCAAAACCCTTCTTGTGGTTGCTTTGGTCATCAGCAGATTGCAGAGAACTCTGCGTCTAACAAACACTCGCTGACTAACCACCGTGAAGTAGTGAAGTTGCAAGGAAAAGAAGAACTCTTACCTCAAAGTAAACGTTGTGCCTTACTGCTGAAACCAGTATGTTTCCAAATGTGTTTCCAGACTGTCGCTCTGTCTTCACGGTTTCACTACCATAAAGAGAGTATTTGGCACGTGTTTGGAGACAAGTTCGTGTCTTCCAGTCTGCTAGTGACCAAAGCAATCGCAAGGTGGTTTTCTGTGTAGCATCATATAACTCTTTGAGCCCAGTTTGAGTCAGCAACTGGCAGCAAACTCTCATCAACCAGTTGTGCAATATGTATTTTTCTCTAGAAACCAGTGATTACCACGGGGTCTCTAGGCCTGTGATGCTTAAGAAACATAGCAGAAATCAAACATTTTCTGTCAGCCAATAATGTGGAACTGTTAGTACCCGCTTCTTACACATGCATATCTGGTGGCTCCGTAATGTGGTGTACAAGTGAAAGATTCCTGCTTTGATCCCAGGAGCAGACACAAATTCCTTTAGGGTTGCATGAGGAAGGGCATCCAGCTGAAAAACTCTGTCAAATCAAAACATTGCTACCCAGTGTGGGTACCCCCTCGTGAATAAGGGAGCGCCTGAAAGTGGCTCTTTGACTTTTCATGTGCATTTCTCTGTCATCCCCAGCCTGTCTTCAAATGGGCAGAATGCAACAGGTCAGCTGCTAAAAAAAGACAGCCGGCGCTCCCACATCACGCCTGGTCTTGCTGCTTGATCAGTCTGTTTCATGTTCTTATGTTATATCCACACTTTTGAGGCTGTAGCACCTAAACTGTGGAACAGCCTTCCTCAGTCCTCCAGTCCTCCAGCTGAGTAAGTCCTTCATAATTTCTTAGGTAAAAGCTCATTTTTTATTTCCTTTCTTAATTTGTAACTTGTTTGTTACTGTGTAACAAAGTTCTTTAAAAAGTCTTTTTAGGAGGAGATTTCTCACTGTTAAAGGGAGTTCGTTTTTCCCCACAGTCATCATGTGGGGGTCATCCGATTGTTGGGGTTTTCACTGTGCTACTGTAGGGTCTGAAACTTACAATATGAAGCACCTTGTCTGGACCTGACTGCTGTGAACTGGAACTATAAATGACACTGAAGTTATAAATCTGGATGCAAAGTCCTTGAAAATGTATATAGATATAATTTTCAGGAGACAAAGCAGGAGGATGAGAATTGCCAACTGGCAGGGGCGCCTCCAGAATTTTTTCATGGGGTGGCCATGTGGCGGTCACCAAAAATATTGGGGTGGCACATCAAAAACTGAATGTTCAGTTTCATTATGCTGTTGTTAAATATAGGTTACTGAAGGGTACGGCAAATTTTTGGGGGGTGGACAACTAAGACCCTTATTATCCATCGCTATTAGCTTCTTATTGGGGGTCTGTTTACCCACAGAGGGCACATATAAGGGCCACTGAGATTAAATTGTTGAAGCTCTTTTCATCTTCTTGCTCAAAAACATTCTTTTCTTTCTTTGTGACAGCTTCAGGAGAAGCATGAAAAATTAAGATAAAACTGCATGACATAACTCTGAAGTTCAGTTGCACTGCTGACTCACCATGTGCATCAGCGTCTTCTCTTAATCCATCCTATGAAATCTATTCCACCCCCTCTGAGCTATAAAAATCTTTCTGCACTGCAGAATTGTTAGTCTCAGTGCCTCCTCACCCTCCTCCTCCTCCTTTATTTGTGTGTGTTCTGGTTCAAAGGCAGTTCTTGGGCCAGATAAGGGATACCCATTTGCGAAATGAGGGGGAAAACGGGGTCAGATGTTGACTTGGATAGAGTGATTGGTGGCCAAGATCAGCTCCTCACATGTGTTTTCTTTAAGTTTATTTTAATCTCTGCTGCTGCTGCTGTCACAGAAAAAACCACAAGGCAAGATGCAAGCTTGGTGGTTTGGTTTACATCGCCATTGATGTGCTGAGTCAGTTTCCACAGACTTTGCAGGCTCTATTGTGTGACTTTGGGAATAAAAATGGACTGAAGTTAGAATCTGGCAGCTGTGGAAGATCACCAGGAGTTCATCCATCCTGAGCCAGCGTAGAAATGGGGAGTGTTTAAAGTTGTTGTAAAAAGATCCATCCAGTGTATACAACATTTGCTTTTTCCTTTGTCTTCTTTAGTTTAGACACTGCTACACAAACAAGTCTTTGATTTGAACAGGTATACCTTTATATGTACCCATATGTTAGTATAATGGCAGCAAAACTGACTTGATACTTGATTAAACTGCCAGATATATACATGCTGAAATTTCATAGCAGCAACTCAAAATAGTATTAAGTTGTTTTTGTGGCCCCCACATGCTTATATGCAGGCCAGAAAACGTCAGGGCATGCTCTTAATGAAATGACACATGGTGTCCTGGGATCTCCTTCCAGATCTGGATCAGAGCATCACTGATCACCTGGACAGTCTGACAGTGTTTTATGGACTGAAATATAATGCTCCCATCTGTGAGAAGCACAGGGCGTCAGTGGTGGATCTGCCAATTCTGCTATGTAATAATGCTAATAATGCTAATCAGGCTCCACGGTGCCGGGCAATGAGCACACTGACCACTAAAGGATGTCGGGCCCCCAGGCCACCCTCGTGAAGTTTCTGTGAACATCTCTTGTTCACAGTGACCTGCTGGAGGTCATTGTGTAGCTCTGGCAGTGCTCATCCTGTTCCTCCTTGCACAAAGGAACAGATACCACTCACCACCTGGAGAGTCAGAGCAGTCACACCAATGCCGATGACACCGGTGCATATAAACAGTAGTAAAACTTATAATCTGTACTATTACTGTAGTATACTATTATATGTACTACACTGTTGTGTATTTGGGACTTGGTAAATAAGCCATACACCTCGAACCAACCAGGCTCTATCTATGAATGCGTTGTTGTTTTTGACAGGCTTCACATTGTACTCCAGGCATTGTTAGTGATGGATGTGAATGGCTCTACCTTGCTAGGCAGCAGAACCAACCTGTTTTTCCAACCACTACCGCTACTGGAATGCGGTCAAGTTGAGAGACACTGGTTGAACTTATGACTTATAATTCATCTTTCTTAGCAGGTAAACTAGTACAAGCAAAGGGTTACCTTTGATCACTAAAAACCCAACAGATTAATTCGACCTGCTGATGTTTGCTGGTTTTAAGTACTTGAACGGATTACTAGCGATCTAATGGAGTTGGTTAGCGACAGCTGTTTTTGGTCCTCACGTGTTAGTTGCATTTGAGTGTGTGCTTTTGCCACTCGTTTGTTAATGTTGGCAATTAGTGGGATTTATTTCCAAGCTAACATTAGCTGGTGTTGCCTTAGTTGTTCTGTAGGGAGGAGACTCATTGAATCAATCAGTCCACGGGCTGATAGAGGGAACTGAGAAGGTCAGGGGAAGGTCTCAGGTTCAAAGTTAGGTTTACTCCAGTCACACACTGGCAACAAAAAAGGTATTTAAAGCATAAGAATTCTACCATAGTGCACCGTTAAGGCAGTGTTTTAATAACAAATTAAATACACTACGGCCGTTTTCCTTTTTGGGGATCGGCTGTTTATTTTTGTGGGCTGTTTATCGATGTAGTACACTTTTTCTGAAGTGGAGCTGGAACCAGCTGTCATTTGCGGCTTCCATCATCGGGTCATTAGCGCAACGAAGATCTTGACCATGAAATATTCAGAAATATTTTTCCTAATTTCCTCATTTCCTCGCCTGTACCCGACCTCCTCACCTCTCTGGACCCGTGCTGCTGGTGTTCTGGTTGAGAGCAAAATGTACACGTCGATAACAATTTCTCTAAATGGCTGTTTTCAGGTCACTGGGGGAGCACTTAATTATTATAATGAGGTAAAAGAGAGGTCTTTAGAGAAAAATTAACCCACAGGCCCAGGTCAGTGGTGCGTTACAGCGATCCGCTAAACTAGACAAATAAAGTCAGGTCTGGTTTATTTATGGCGAGCTTTTGAGAAATGAGCATTGAGAAGGAAAAAATCCAGGAAAAAATGCACCTAACTGAGCGATAAAAGAGCTTAAATTAGCTCTTTTAAAAACAAACTAACATCGTTCTAATGGTATGCCCTTGTTATAGCTAGCAGGATATTTATTCTTGATCTTGTGAGGGAATATAATAAAACAGCAAAGTGGAAAAAAAAGGAGAAAGTGACACAGTAAACCTGATCTACTCCATAGGTTAACAAGTTCGTGCAAGGTGCAGACTTGTGCTTCAGTTTCCTGTCTCAAGACATACCACAGTCTGTGCTGCATGTCTTCTGTAGGGCAGTTAATAGTCTGGCGTGGCAGAGTTGAAAATGATTGGATGTTGCAATGCAGCTAATTTGAGCTAACTTTCTCTATTTTTGACTCTGTGGTTCTGCATTCCCTCAAAGCTAAGCTCGGCCAAAAAAGTATTTAGCTGGATAAACTTGCATTTCAAACTCACCAAAACTGAATCTGCGGAAGAAATCAACTCCTGAAAAACTGTTCTTAGATTATCCTTCTTTTTTCTGACACCATCTGTGGAGAAACTATGTTTTTAAAGTATTTTTAATGTATTTTTAACGACCTCTTGTCCCATTTTAGTGTGGGTGAGCTGACCTTCAGGAGAAAAAAGTGAGGAAAATGTGGTATTTTGGAGGAAGCAATGTTGTGTGGCTCGCTCTTAAAGGTTGGAAGTTAAGACTGAAGGTGAATCTTTGCAGGCAGAGCAGCTGGAGGAAATGCAGACAGCTAACCAGTCTGTGGAGGCAGTGGAGGATGTGAAGAAGGAGGGAGGGGCGAGGAGGAGGAAGAGCGGGTATGGACATACAGCCGTACAGGAGATAATTATTGGCTGTGTCAGACAACATCTGTTATGTCAGCATTCCAGCCGTCAGCCTCGAGGAGGACGAGCTGAAAAAGCGCCTGCAGAGTTCAGCGCTGTTCAGAGGTGCTGAGAAGCCTGCGTTCAGTCGAAGCCTTCACACTCACAGAGTCACGAGTTCAAACTCCCCTCTGCCCTGCTGCCGTGTCTTTGACCAAGACTGACTCCCCTCAGGCTGACCATGACCTCTGACCTGGTGCGCTAGCAAAAGGAAACTTCCTTTCCATCAGCTGGATCTGTATCAACAACTTGTCATACAGTTGCCTCAAATGTCATTTTCAGGCATTAACGTGAGTCCATTGTCACAAGTGCATCATTCTGTTGAAGCATATTGTGACCTAAAGTGGAAACACACCAGCAGTATTAATTTTCAGTTCAATTTTATTTATACAGCGCCAAATCACAACAACAGTCGCCTCAAGGCTCTTTATAATGTACAGTAGATCGTACAATAATAGATACAGAGAAAACCCAACAATCATATGACCCCCTATGAGCAAGCACTTTGGCGACAGTGGGAAGGAAAAACTCCCTTTTAACAGGAAGAAACCTCCGGCAGAACCAGGCTCAGGGAGGGGCGGGGCCATCTGCTGCGACCGGTTGGGGTGAGAGAAGGAAGACAGGATAAAGACATGCTGTGGAAGAGAGACAGAGATTAATAACAGATATGATTCAATGCAGAGACGTCTATGAACACATAGTGAGTGAGAAAGGTGACTGGAAAAGAAAAACTCAATGCATCATGGGAATCCCCCGGCAGCCTACGTCTATTGCAGCATAACTAAGGGAGGATTCAGGGACACCTGGTCCAGCCCTAAATATATGCTTTAGCAAAAAGGAAAGTTTGAAGCCTGATCTTAAAAGTAG
>VVHJ01025537.1:0-15134 GCA_015107715.1 Tylochromis polylepis
AGGCCGGACCAGTGTCGGAGGTCACGCGGCCGACCTCCGGACCAGCCTCGCCGTCGCTGCTGGGCGAGCGGCCGGCCGCCGGAACTGTTGTCACCCTGCCGCGGGACCTGGGGCCGGGAGCGTCGCCGGCCAGGGCTGATCCCCTCTTCCGTCCGCGGGGGGGGGAGTAGGTTCGGCCGGTTGGAGCCCCGGCCTCAATCGGGTGATGGGGGTATGTGGCGGGGCGTGGCTTGCGGTGCCGTGCGGTGGAGATGGCTTCACCTGCACGGCATCAGCAATCACGCCTCTCCAGCCATAAAAGGGGTCCTGAGTGTTGGTTTGGGGTTGTTGTTGTGATGTGAGGCGGGCGGAGAGCTGCGGCCGACTGAGTGGGGAACAGCAACCGTGGGTTAAGAGTGTGTCGTGTTTATTAATAAAGTTATGTGGAACAACATGCAAGCGTCGTGGGGTCTGCCTTCGCACCGTCACAACAGTCTTTCATGGGTGACCAAGAAACAACAACTGTCCCAAACTAAGTCTTCTGATAGTATCTGTGTGGACTTGTGGTACTGTGCTTTATAATCCATTATTTTACTTCACTAGTACATGGCTGTGGGTTTCAAAGCACTTGTGATGGTATTAAACAGCCTTTTATGCTATTCTCTTTCTAAATTGTTTCTGCTCTCTTTATCTTCTCACCCTCCCCATGATATATTTTGACTTCTTAACCAGATTCTTCCTCATAATGAGGAGGAGTGCCCATCTGGATGAGGGACTGCTCATCTCATCAGCCACTGATTAGTGGTCTCAAAGCTTTTTACGCATGAACACAAAGAGTACAGAGCAGACACACATCTTGGATAACCTGTGATGCAGAAAGAAGTACGAACACACACACACACCTCTTTGTCACCCTCCTCCTCTCCTCCCTCTTCCAAGGTGAGAGCAGCCAGCTGATTGGCTCGTTGCTCCATCAGGTTGACATAGCGGATGGGATTGGACAAGGCTTCAATGACGTCTGAGGACAGGGAAGAAAACGGTGATGATGAAAAAACAGCATTTCTTTTTCTTTTTTTTTGCGATCACCTGACTTACCTGCAAATGTGTCTGGGACATAGTCCTTTACTTCAACGTATACAAACAGAGCAGGTAACGTCAGGGACTGGTTCTTCTCATTCCTCAGACTGATGTAGTGATAGCCTGCAAGGTTTGAGTCAGATTTAAATTCTATCATTCCAGAAACAACAATTTTACATTAAAGCCAAGTATAACTGAACCGATATTGGATTTTTAAGACTAATACAAATATCTGGTGATTTAAAAATGAGACTATTTTTTTTTATTTCTTTCACACACATGAAATATGCACAGATTTCCCCAAAACTGTTATTTGTAGTTATTTATGAGTCCTTACTGGGATAATATTATAATGCAGTTTAAAGAAATCTTGTTCTATTGTCACAACAAGACGTGCATTACTTGCACGGTGCCAATATGGAAGTTGCAGAGTGCCCTCTGGTAGAACAACTATGCAATATCAACAGTCATAACATGGTCGGTTCTTTTTAAATTTTCACTTATCAGCTGTTCTAAACTCAGATATTGATATATCAGTAAATAGCTGATATCGGCATACCGATAAATTGGGACAGAAATATCGGTCAGGCTCTAGAGCAAAGCAAAGTATATGGAAATAACCCCAGCTTATACAAAAATGTCATGATTTACCAAGCTGTATTTTAAATATATAAAGTCAAATATAAGTTACTTTTACTTTAATATTGACAAACTGCCAACCTATGAAATTATGCTGAATAAGTGCAAAACTTTGTCACCTGGACGGATGGCTGACACAGGAATGATGCGGTGTCCGATAAACTTCCCTCCTTCTTCAAACACTGCTATCCTCAGTGATGCTAGCGTGGGCAGGACAACCTAAGAATAATATTATGAATAGGGATAAAACACACAAATTGTTTTTGCTGTTCCATTATTAGCTGGAGGCAGACGGTCAAGACTAAAGCACCCAACCTCTTTTTTAACAGTGGCTTTGCATGCTGCTTAAATCCATAGGTATAAAACTGAATATGAATGCGTTGAAGCTTTAATTATCTAAAGACATCAAAACGAAATTAAAAGGACACCCCAGGGTTTTTTTCTCTCCAAGCTTTATGACATATAGCCATTACAGCTACCTATCAATATCTGCATATTGATCCCCACTGTAGTCGTTGAGTTAATTAGTAGGCAAGTTAAAAAGAATTAAAAAGGATTGATGGACTGTACACAAACAACACTGCATATACAGTCTATGACTGGAATTAATGTTACCACTGCGTGTGTACAAAGCCATAGTTTCACCTTCTTAAAAACAATGGCTTCCTCTTCCCAGACAGGGTTGATGGCATTGCCCTGGGAGGTCTTGGTCTTGAATGCTTTTCTCTTTGTGTCCACTGGTAAACCAAACATGTCAATCTCCACGTATGTGCCCACTTTCTTATCTGACAGGAACTGGCCTGAGATGATCTGGAAGGAAAAATGTAATTATACACAGAGAAAGCTACACACACATGTGCGCACACAACACAAACATAAACACACCTTCACAGACAGTGTGTTGGCTACTATCCCATCCACTGTGCTCTCAGTAAATGGGTCAAAGTGCTTATCCGGCCGTCTCATAAACTCTGGTTTCAGTCTGTAGCCACATTTCCCATTGTATTCATACATGCCCAGGTTGAGCTGCATTGATAAATCTGCGGGGTGAGGATAGGAACATATTTAAACCTGGATAATGACATAAAACATAGTAAAAGAGTGTTTTAGTTTATTCTACAGTGTGAAGGAATGTGTTTTGGGCTGCCCTCTCACCAATAGTCTGGAAATTGAGAGCCACCAGCTGACAGCCTGCGTTCCAGAACAGCTGAGGGTTGTAGTTGGATGAATCCACTCGAGTGCCTTTAGGGTAGATCCTGCTCAGCTGCAGCTTGTTGTATCTGAACAGAGCTTGTTAAGGGCAAGACTGCATGACCTGCATCTGAAAATACTTTCTAAGTGATGCTACTAAAACATCTGCTTGGATCACTACTCCAAAATCACTCACAAACAATATAATCCACAGAAGCAAGGTAAGGAAAAAGCTCAAAGAAACACACTCAGCCTTTGTCTACTATGAAGGAGTAAAATGAGGCTGAAATAACAAGCTATTCTTCAATTCATCTATGCTTGAAACATCTATGCTCATCTACTCTTTTCACCCATCAGCTCCAAAAATGAGCCCAGACACCCTTCAGAAGAAGTGCATTTATCCTCTTGTAAATGTAATCTTATTTTTTCGATCACTACCCAACAGTTCATTGCATTCTCTACACCACAACAGATAAAAATATCCCTCTCCTCTATTGCTGCACTTGTGAGCAAGACCTCAAGGTACTTGGAGTCCCCCACTTGAGGCAACAACTCTCTCTTCACCCAGCTGAGAACCATGGCATCAGACACTGAAGCACAAATTCTTATCTTAGCAAGAACAGAAAGAGAGACGCTTCGGTATAATCATAAGGATACTCCACAAACTCTACAGGAGATTTGGTCAGCTGCTCTAAAGCTTTGGTCTCGACAAAGGATGACATCTGGTAGCTTCGATTGATCTCTGTGGGTTGAGAGTGGTATAAAATTGTCAGTTTATCTAATGATGATCTGTTTGTTGCTGCACATGAATAAATATTCATTGTTGTTACTTACTTTTAGTAGCCTCAAAGCTGTTAAATTTGACAGGTTGGATGTAGATGACCAAGTTGGACATTTCCTCTGTAGCGAATGCCTCACTGCCTGCTGTGCCCTACACATGGAAGCACACATATTAAAAAACATACAAATACAAAGCAGCAGAAAGGTTACCCAAAAAGTCTGTTAGAATTCTTAACAAGCATACAAAGGTTTTATCGATTTTGGAGACATGATCATATGCTAGAGGACAACATCAGTACATATAGGCTAAACAGTCCGTTTCCATTATGACCAGGATTTGAACTGATGGCTATCACCTGCAAGATACCTACCTCATCCATTGATCCCTTTTTACAGTCATCATCATCATCATCTTCATCCTCGCTTTCGGCCTCCACCTCACCTAGAACACATGGCACAGACAGAGAAATACATGAAACAAAGCTGAAATGAGTATAAATTGAATTTTTATTTCTGCCAAATCAATGCAAATGTTGCACAAACACAAACAGAGCCGCCTGTCTTTAAATGGTCTTCATTTACAGCCCATGACTGCCTCCATTACGTTTAAAACAGCGACACAAGTAAGGCTCATGCTGGCAGGTCTTAATTTATTGGCGCTTGTAGACAGAGGAAATGAATTTCAATATTGTTTTGGTTGAGCTGACCCAGCCTCTGCACCCACATAATGAGAGATCTGCTTAAGATTTCCCACTGAATCGGAGGTCGCACTGACAGAGGAAATTGATTTTAACAGTGTAATTGTCTGATCTATAGCTTATGTGCCGGCCTAATGAGGGCTCTACTAAAGATGTAAGTCTCCATCTGAGGTCATGGACTCACCAATAGACTTTCTGCCCTGTGGTCTCAGGGTAAGCTCAGTACCATCAGAGGGCTGTGTAGAATCTGCCACTTCCTCTTTGGTGGAACCTGTGATTAAAAAAAAACACAAAAAAAAACTCACTGAAGATCATCCTTACATTTTTCAGTTTAAGGCTTACTGTTTAGTTTACTCAGTAAATTATTTCAAAAACAAAGGTCCAGGTGTCAAAATCCAGACGAGCAACCAGTTTTATTTGTTATCTTTCAACGTGTGTACCAGTTAAAAAGGACTCCTGACGTTAACTTGTACTGCTTATTTTCCCACACCAGGGGGCAGTGTGTTTTAGCCTAAAAAAAAGCTTAAAGCTCAACAATCAGGGCAGACTAAAGGTGACATATTGCTAGGTCCACTGGAATATGTAGATAGATGACAAATAAATAGACAAAAACAATATAAAGTTTTTAAGTCAGATGTTGGGCCACCACCTGCCACCAGAGCTCCAGTTTGCTTCATATTGATTCTCCCAGCCTCTGGAACCTGGTGTTTTTAAAAATGATGGTGGTGAGAACTATCTAACATGTCAGTCTAAACTCAGGGAAATGATTCAAATAATTTCCATACTTATCAAAATGCTCAATGACCTATTTGTGACCCCACATACCAAAGAAGAATATTCCTTTCAGGTATAGAAGTGACTGATTACAGGACAGTTGTGCTTCAGCTGACTCTTGGAGATCCAAAGGATGCGAGCAAAATGTGCCCTAGACTTTCGCTGTGGGGGCCAAAGGTTTGTGTTTCTCCTTTGATTTCTCACTCCTTTGTACAACCAAATGATACACATAACGTAAAAAAAGATGTCTGTACACAAATATATACACTCCCCAGCCACCCACTTAGGTATACCTGTTCAACTGCTCGTTAATGCAGATATCTAGTGAGCCAATCAAGTGGCAGGGAGTCGCTGCACTTAGACATATAGATATGGCCAAGATGACATGCTTAAGTTCAAAGCGAGCATCAGAATGGGGACAAAAAGTGATTTAAATGACTCTGAACTTGGGTCAGACAGGCTAGTCTGAGTATTTCAAAAACTGCTGATCTACTAGGATCTTCCTACACAACCATCTTTAGGATTTATGGAGAATCCATATTCATCAAAACATTCATTGATGCAGGTTGTCTTGAACATGTCTACATGCGTCAAAGCATTGAGTTGCTGCTAGAAAGAGTAAATATCCAGTCAGCAGCAGTTCTCCGGGAGGAAATGCCATGTTGATGCTAGAGGTCAGAGGAGAATGGACAGACTGCTTCACGCTGATTGGAAGGTGTCAGTAACTCAAATAACCACTCGTTATAACCAAGGTATGCAGATGAGCATCTCTGAACGAGAAACACATCGAACCTTAAAGCTGATGGACAGCAACACACTACACCACACGCATCTTGTCAGCCAAGAACAGGAAACTGAGGTTGTACAGTAGAGGATTTGAGAAATGTTGCCTGGTCTGATTTCTGAGTTTCAACTTTTTTCTTGTGGCAGTCAGCTGGTAGAGTCAGGATTTGGTGTAAAGAACATGAAAGCATGGATCCAGACTGCCCTGTATCAACAGTTCAGGCTGGGGGTGTAATGCTGTGGGGGATATTTTTTTGGCATACTTTGAGATCCCTTAGTACCAGCTGAGCATTGTTTAAACACCAAAGCTGACCTGTTGCTGTTGTGAGTGCGTATGTAGTATACAACTGAAAAGGCAAATGTATGAACAAATAGGACTGATATTAGGCACTTACAGCAAAAAGCAGAGAGCGTTTTATACATGCACACACACTCACACTATAACTGGCCAATGTTTAAGATGCCCCAGTTTAAATGTATAATGCCTGCAGGGAGTGCATGCAACAGCCAATAGTACCTTCAGCTGATGGAGAGGGCCATGAAAGTGATGAATGTTAAACAATAGCACTGTTTTGCTCCAGTGATTCAGTTTCTGGACGGCACAGAGCTCTTGATCCATAGTACAGAGGGACCCAGATGGTTAGGCTAGCTTTAACACATCTGAAATATCATAACTCAGTGAGCCCAGTGTGATTTGATGGCTTTGTTAGTGGAATTTGTGTGTGTGTGTAGGTGTGTGTGTGTGTGTGTGTGTATTATATTAAAGGTACAGTACCTGCGCTTGGGGAAGAGGGCTCACACATGCTGGAAGAATCACTGCAGGTGTTAGAAACCTGCTCAGAGAGTTTTTTCTTTGCACTTCCACTTGTCTTGTGGTGTTTCTTTTTGTTTTTCACCAAGATCTTCCCCATCAGCTCTATCGGGCTGGGCAACGGCACACCAGACTCCAACTAGAGGGAATGTAGAAGGAGAGAGATGCAGTTGTAAAACATTGTTTAGACACAGAAAAAGGCAGGTATAGATGAATGAAAGGTGCTTTCCTACATTAATGATTTCAGATATATTGGCTAATGAGAGAACATGAGTTATTTTTCCTGATTAAAATTGTAAATATAGATTTAAGCAAGAGCAAATGCTCCAAAATGTGAATTTATGGGTAAAGATTGCTACAGTGCAATCACAGTTAAGCTGTTTTTTTTTTCGTTTTTTTTTGACAAACTAGCTAATTACCAGATGAAAACACTAAAGTTGTTTACTGGAGTGTGCCACTTAAAATGTAAATTTGTGGCTATTACTCTCTTCAAATCCTCTATGGAAGATTTTGCTGGTTAGATGGAGGTGGTTAGTAAAAAAATGAGTGTTTCTGCTGTGAGTGTTATAAACTCGGCCAATGTTATAGCTGAAAAATTCTACACTTGCAACACCTTAATCAGCTTCCTGCAGGGAAACTAAACATTAAACACAAACGCATGGCCTCTCAAATGAGCTGGACAGAAAGTCGCTACATCTCCAATTTATTTATGGGATACACCGCTTTTAGATCACAGTGTTTAGGGATATTAATATTTCACTGATGAGCAATTCACCAGTGGTGCAGAATAAACACACATGTACATGCTCAAACTGCTGTGTTTACAACATATCAGCTATAAACATAACCTCACTTAAACATTTCAAACTTTTACTTGAGCAACTTGAGAATCAAGAGCAACAAAACAGTGATTCATGCACCAACTAATGCCAAGATTTTCCTTCTTGTGACCTATTTTCCACACACGTCTATCTACACTTTGCTATTCTTGCTGTGGGGGAAATCTTACGACAACGATTAGCCATCCTGTTTGCATTCACCTCACTGACAGTTACCAGGGAGGAAAAGCAAAATTGGATGGGGCAAGTAATCCTGATTGCACTCAAATGCACCGCACAAAGCCTAATGAATTAAACTCAATCAGGGTTTTTCCCCCCAAATGCCGAAAACAATTATGCTCAGCTGTGATAAGAAAGTGAAAAGTTCCATTTGGCCACCCTTAATCACTTTCAAGCCTCGGTATCAGACCAGTGGTAAAGTGATAAAGTATTTTCTTGTTTTGTTGCTTCATACGGCGTATCTGCTCCATGACATTTCAGAGCAACGGGTGTGATGTTTAATAAGCTAGATTCAACTGTTTCAAGTTTTCAGTCCAGACCTTGTGCCTGAACCATTTTCAGTATTTTGTTTGTTACTTTTTAAAATTTTATTTATTTACAGATAAACAAAAGATAACAAAGACATATGACAACAAGACAATTTCACATTAAATAAACAGAAATAGTTCAGTGAAGGGAATAAGGTGGGTTGTGTGTAGCTAGTCTTAGCATTTTGTTCTAAGTACATGCTGGGTATGATAAGAGTATCTGGTCTGGATGTAACATAAGAAAGGGAAGCAAGTTTTTTTTTATTGTGTTAAATTGTTCTTTAAAGTTTAAGCAAATGTTTTAAAATTTGCACGATCTGTTAGCAAATTCAGTCACAGATTTATTGGAGTGCCTCAAGACTTTTACAGAGCACAGTTTCTTCCTCAAAATGTGTAAAGGTACTATTAATAATCAAAGTGCTTTTTAAGAATAATCCTTTCAGGGAAGTATAACTTTGTTAATAAGTATCTTTATACTGAGGCACTGTGAGTCTGAAATCTTTTAACAATTTTTGATTTCTTTTTAACAGGGGATGAACTTATCCATCTGTATGTTCAAACAATGTGAGCAGAAGACGAAGAGGAATGCTGCATGACCAGCAAGTGCATGTTAGAGGAAGTAATTAAGTCTTTGTTATGTAAAAGTGTGTCAACTTCCGTTTGTGGGATATTGTCATTTATTTTGCTTGCCTTTGCAGCTCCCGCAGTTTATAACTTTTGCATCCACATTATTCTCAAACTGGCCTGCTTCTGTGTGCGTGTGCGTGTATATCTCGCCTTGCCAGTAACAGTTTGTCTGCAGCTTAAAACTAAGCCCCAACAAGATTAAACAAACCGCAAGACAAATTGTTTAATTCCTTCAAATATTTCATATATTTTATGCAGTTACAATGAAAATGTTTATTGCCAATACGGTCATCGTCAGCATAGTGAGAGAAGCAAGGAAATGTGGAGAACAAACAATGAATCAAGCTTTCAAACTGTTTTCTTTTTACTTTGAAAAGAAAAGAAAATCACCAGTCGCCACTGTGGGACGCGATTGACACTTTTGTAAAGTGGAGATGCAGTAGGAGCCCAAGTTTCTAAGAAAACTTTAATCCTCTTAATTCTCACTCTAGGTTGAGCTGGATTTCATCTAGCTGTATTACCCTATCTGCCCTGGTCCCTGTGGGCTTATCAGGCTGATATCCCTTTCGATACGCTGTATACACAGTTGACTCAATGCCAGATGGGAGTGACTGTCATTGCTCTCACCTTTCCTAGTTATTACATGCTCAGTGGAAGAAAACTCATTCCTCAATGGCACTTTCTCTTTCCATCTTTCTAAATTCTCCCTTGGTGTCTGTCTCCTCATATCTCTCCCCTTCTCCTTCCCTCTGCCACTCCATTCAAAAGGCTTCTCCCTGATAATACTTCAATGTCAAATCCAGTCAGAAGGCTGTAATTCTCAGCGGGCTGTGACTCTGGCAGGCAGCAGTGCTGGAGGAGCTCCCTGCGTGTGTGAGATAATTCTCCATCTGACTGCTGGGAACTTTAACTGCTCCACAGTGTTATGCCAGGAGGAATAACGTCATCCCAGGAGAATGATGTGAGAGGAGTAAGCGGTATGTTAAAGTACATATATGTGCAGAACTGTTTGCGAGGCATGTTTTCATGCATACACCATGAGAAGTGCCTAAAAGTGCATGTGAGAGTTTGTGTGGCAAGTATCTACATTTGCCTCACGTAAGTGCCTGCGTCATTACACACAAAGACGCCTTAGGGAGGGGGGAAAAAGAAGTTTGGCCACAAAGGGACAATGGAAGCTTTTAACTGGTAGTCATGGCAACAGAGGAAAGGTCTGTCTGAGATAAAGGACTGCCAAGAAAAGCCACGTTTAGATTACAGCGGAAAATGCTTCCTTTTAATCTTAAATGGCTTTTGTTTGCAGTCTCTGCTGTGATAACACAGAGGTGATAGGGAGGAATAAGCATGATTATGGGATGACTTGGTAAAAGTTAGCTTCCACGGCTATGTGCGTGTTTAAGAGAAAGTGAAAGTGACTGAAGCTTGAATGAAAAAGAACAGCGGCAGGATATTTTGCCAGGTGCCAGAGGTCACATGAAAGAAAAACAGAGAAAAAGTCGTTCATTTAACACACACACACACACATATATACAGTATGTGCAAAGTCTCAAGTCAGGCCTAATTTCTTTATATTTTGCTTAGAAAATGGGAAACAGGTGCAGAGATTTGTTGAAACGTGCAAACATTCATGGAAATACAGTATACAAGGCAAACAACAAAGTTTAAAGTCAGTATTTGGTATGACCATGTTTATTCTTCAACACAGCCTGAACTCTCTTAGGCAAGCTTTCAAATTTTCAAATTTACAATTTGAATTTATCACTCCACAAGACCTGTTGCCACTGATTTCTAGTCCAGTTCTGTTGTTTGCCTTAAGAATGGCTTCTTGACAGCCACCCTTACACTGGGACCGTTTCTGATGAAGCTTCAGTGAACAGTAGATAGATCAAGTAAAAGGTCCAAATGCATCTCACAGATTCTGTCAAAATGTTTTATCTTTGGAATTTTTCATAGATTTAACTAGAGAAAATGGAACAAATTATGCAACAGGTTGCTAATAACAAAGTGCTTAAGGATACCATTTAAAACGGATTCTTTGCCAAGTTATCTGTATGCGTAGACAAAACACTGGTTTGTTCCTTGAGTTAGATGACTTTTTTATGCTTGAATGATTTGTGGGTCAGCGTTCAGTGGCATAACAAACAAAACAACGTTACTTTGAAAATGTAAGTGAAAAAGCAGCCAATGTCCAAAAACAAGCTTGGAGAACCTTTGGTCAAGTATCTTTGGAAGCAAAATATGAAGCAATGAGAGGGAGCTCAAGACTTTTTCACAGTACTGTGTGTGTGTGTGTGTGTGTGTGTTTGTGTGTGTGTGTGTGTGTAAGTGTAAGTAACTACGTGAGTTTTGACCTCAAAGAGTAAATTTTTATGGGCAGCATGGTGAGCAGCAGCGTTCAAGGACATTCATTTCTCTAGTGTACTCATTTGTGTGATAGTATCTTCTGAATGCCTCACTGCTGTTGTATCATATGTGTTTGTGTTGGAAAGAGATAAGCAAGTGTGAATGTGAGCGTTAGCACAAGCAAATGTAGTGGGAGCGTGGAGATCTTATATACTCACAGGATATTTCTCCAGAGGTTCTGTCAGTAATGCGTCTCCAAATATTGACCGGCAATACTCAGCCATCTTAGCTTGCTGCTTTGGTCTGGGAGTCATCACACAAAGACACACACACACACACACACACACACACACACACACACACACACACACACACACACACACACACACACATGATTTCTCCACTAAATATCAATATCCTGAATATGTATGTTGCCCCAGAGTCCCTTGGTGCCATTAAAGATGAAAGGATTCATCAGAAGCATCTCCCTAGCTCTGCAGATATTTACACAGTTGATGAAAAACAAAGTGGTTGGTTAGACATATTGACAGTCCTGCTGATGGACAGTCCTCATCAATATGCTTAACAGTATGAAGCCCCATTTATGCAAAAATTATATTCACATGCACGCTCTCTATATCCAGTGGATATTTGTTTATGTTCTTCTGCTCTTCAGTTACGAGAAAGATATTTGTCTGTGTCAGTCTGACTTATAGTATTTTACTCTGCTGTCTTTTTGCACTTACTGTCTGATTGTGGACTGTTGTCGTGATGTGTTGTCAATGTGTCAGCAGACAACTGAGCTAATGATGGAGAAGTCCCAGGGAAACCAGCCGGCATATGGATTTTCCATAGATTCTTGGTCACAGTGACTCTGACTGTTACCATGTAATATATTAGCTTCACATAGTATAATTCATTAAAATATGTGTGAGAAAACAATGTAACTCTATACTAGAGTCTATAAATATCAGTGATAGGCAAATCTTTTCCTTAGGTCTAAACTGACTTTGATACAGTAAGCAAAGGCCTGACATAGAACAATCAAATGGAAACGCACACTAAGATGAATTATGTTATATTACGTAGACGTTACAGGTTACTGAACTTTAAAATAAACTGGGATTATCGTTCCAAAAATCAAGAAGCTTCTAAGAAAATGTTGACTCTTCTGTGTCGGTCTGCTATACAATCAGTTTAAATGTGAAATATATTTATATAATACTGAAGGAAGAAAACCCTGGTTAATACTTAATTTATGAACAGATTTTTTATATATGCAATGTTTCCCCATATTCCCCAATTACCTGGAGGGGCTGCCCAGGTATATCAGTGACCACCAAGTATATTTTAGAACGTAATCAATTTGCTATCGTGCAATACCTGTACTCTTATTTTGAAAGTTTGGTCACTGCAAATAAGTTAACACCAGGCATTCCTGTCTCCTGTTTCCCTATCGGCAGGCTTATCATGCTGTTGTGAGACTCATTTCTTTAACAGACTCGTAACTCCACTGTCTCAAACTGCAGCTGGTAATGGCACCCCTTAATCTCCTCTGAAGACCCTCTGTGAGTTGGAGGAGCAGCTGGTTGAAGCAGCTGGAGGAGCAACCTCAGTAGCTCACTGAGAGTGGGAGTGGAATGAGGAGTACTGTCTATAAAGTCAAGATGTTGCAAGTTTGATTCCGTCCAAGCGACAGGAACCTCAGAGGAGCCACAGCTTCTTCGTTTTTGCCACAAAGTATATTTTTGCATTATGTATTCATGCATTTAAGGAAACATGGGTGCACCTCCTTTCACACGCACCCTGCTGAAGCTCCAGCTTTTGATTTTTCAAGGCTTTAGTTGTCCTTTTGAGATGTCAGCGGAGAGATTGAGATGGTCCACTGTTCAGTAACTGCGCCCATGTGTGGTACATAAATCCTTTTGAAACAGTATTAAGCATATTGTTGAATACAACAAATGGAAAACTGCCTGATTTAGTGGAATGGATTTATTTTTAAAGGACTTTAAGTTTCACAGGACACAGTATATAACATTTTGTTACAATGATATATCTGGGTATACTCGATAAACTGCTTACACTTATCTTTTTTGACCGCTTCCAGCACCCATAACACCAGTGCAAGATTAAACATAGAATGACACCCAAACATCAAGTGGTTTGACAAGGAACTTGCCACTGACGACTGACTTTGACCATGGTAGTCAAATGACTAAGATAGCAAAACATCAGGCTGTCACTGAGTTCTTTGAGCACGAGTCAAGGAACAGAAAGTGCAACAAGGTGATTGTCACATGTTGAATCAACATAGGCAGTGCACATGTAAAGATAATTCTGGCACAACTGGAACCTCACAAGGCAACAAGGTTAAAAATGATTTGTTAACTTACGAGTCCACGTGATTCTCGAACGAAAGGATGATGGGGAAAGGCGAGGTCTTGAAGGCACACTCTGCTATAGCTTCAATTACCTCCTAAATATCCAGTCAAACACAAAGAATACAAAATATACCTGTAAATTACAGCATAGGCTCAGTGTTGGATCATTATCTAATTAATGTCATACATACTGAAAACACAGGAGTTTGCTACTGGTTTCCAAGAATCCCTAAAATGCCTATCAAAGAAAATATCGAAACCTTTTGAAGTCATTATCTGCAGTAGATGTTTTTTGTCTACGAACCTGAATACAACAATGTGAACAAAAATCCCATAAAGTAGGTCATTGATTGCAGCTATTTAAATAAATGGGAGCTGAGTGATATCGTTGAATCATTCCCCAACTCTGCTGAAGACAGTTCAACATCGGATATTAGATTTCTAAGCCACTCATTGTCTGAGTCAATTACACCATCATTAACAACGGTGGCAGTTCAGTAAAAGCCTTTATTTCCTCCAATAAAAATCTTTGTCTGTAACTCAACCCCTTCAATCTGTAGCTCTTCCATCTTCCATCTTTTACAACTCTTCTCTTTTTGTATTTCACTCTTAGACTAATTGCATTAGGCTTGTTCTGCTTCTTCTGTTACTTTCATTAGATCTAAATTTCCTCCATCAATCAATTCACCCATTTCTTTCTTCTTTTGTCTTGACAGTACTCTGCCCTTAAATTTTCATGCCCTCCTCCTCCTCCTATGAAAGCATCTCATCGTCAGTTAATTGCCCCTTGGTGCTTCTCTTTTTAGGGTTATTCAGTACATCCTTGTTCCTTACGATTTACCATCTGCACCCTTGTTTTTTCTATCTCTTTTTCATTCTATATTTGTCTGTTGAAATGCATTTTCTAAACATATATAGTTGTGGTGGGGTTTACTATTGCCCTGATGTCAATCCAAGCAAAAGGAATTCACAGGGAAATGAATTAAAACTAACAGTTTGTTAACTCTTCGCTTCATTCCCCTTAGGACAGCATTTCACAGGGAACATAGTTTGTTTGTTAGTTTTGACCATGATCACATTTAGAAGTGTGTCTGCATTTTTATTCTGCATTTATTTATCCATTTTTTGTCAGTCGACCATATTTAAGGTTTGCAATAGAGTAGCAGAACAAGAAAGAACCACAGTTAGCTTGTAGATTAAGAGCTTTAGACACATGGCTGCACGCCTCCAAATCCTCAGACACGTTCTTTTTATTAAAATAATTCAGTTTATTTGGCACCGGTGACCACATGTGTCACCAGATCAACCAAGGCTGAAATCTTCCTTAAGTAGGGACAAAATATTGACACATTAATATACTGCATTGTATCCCTGACCGATAAGTTATTGAAATTTTTATTAGAAAATGCAGGCGCTCTGGATGAATTCTCCCCCCCTCCTTTGTGTGGGAGAAAATTGTGGGGAAAACAGTGGACAGACACATCCAGTATCACAGAATCATTGTACTGTATCATGATCTTATAGTCAACAGTCCCACCCATGTCCTGAAGGATTTTACAGTAAAACCAACACACAGAACACACACACACACACACATATATATATATATATATATATATATATATATATATATATATCTATATATATATACACACACACACACACACACACACTAACACACATAC
>VVHJ01025540.1:0-15181 GCA_015107715.1 Tylochromis polylepis
GATTCATTTACTCAAACTCATAACAGAAAGAAAGAAAGGCAGTAGCCTATGTTCAGAAAAAAACAAAACCATTTTATTTAAATTAAAAAAAAAACCCACAATGGTGGGGAGGGAAACAAAGAGAAACTGGCTTCTTTTTCCCACTATAACCGTGTTTACAGGCCGTTCCAGTGTTTATCTGTCTTACACACTCGACCAAACAGCAAATATAAAATTAAACAAAAAGTAAGTTAAAAATCAAAATGTCTCAGACGTAATGTTAAGTCATTTGTGCAATTTGGCGCACTGGAAATAAATAAATAAATGAATAATCCAAAAAGTATCTATATTAATACTGAAAGAAACAAGAAAAGAAAGTAAAATATTCCCTCCAAACAAAACTTATAAATTCTAAACGCACAAATCAGCCCGTGCGTGATTACATTGCTCCGCCCTTCAAAAAGTCACCTGTGTGAATATATCGCCTATTGGACTGACAAATGTCGGTTGGAAAAATTTTACATATCGCCCAACCTTAGTCTGGACAGTCAAAACTAACTGTTTCTACATGGCAGCGCAGTATGATGGTGCAGCGGTTAGCAATGCTAAATCATAGGTTCTGGGTTTGAATCTGCGGGCTGGGCTGAAGATGACGAGATGGCTTTTTTGAACTACATGTAGCTGCCCTGGGAAGTCTTATGAACATCCTGAGACGAGCCTTTTAACCTTCACGTTTTTCTTCATTAAATACCTTGTGTTACTTTTTTAAGCGAACAGTAAAATCAGTGATGACGGTGTTGGTGTTGTTCTCATCAGAGACGCACTATGAACATCATGGCACGTGGGTATATGGAATCTAGAGGTTTAAATTCCAATAAGTGCCTGTAATTTCTTGCTTGAGACTCTGCTGGTTGTTCGTGATTTGTTTTCTTAACTGTGAATGCTTATTCAATAAAATGAATAAGCATTATTATAATGTGGCACTATTTCATTAACGCATTCTTGAGTTTTAATCAGCTGGTAGCAGCAAAGGATACTGTGCAAGCAGGTCTTTTAAAAAAAAAAAAATCACCTAAATTCTGTTAAGCTCCATTAAGTTCATAATGTGCTGAGCTCATGCCTTAATGTCCATCCTTAATGGTGGTAATACCTTCCAGCTTGTACCGATGTGGACTGGTTATCAGTGTTATTGAATTCAAATGACCTTGTGGTATTAGTCAAGACAAGTAAAGGGAGGCAGAGAGCAAGTAATTACAACATTCTTTCCTTCTTCTATATTTAGTGCTGTGCAGTAGGAGCTTACCTCATCTTTGTATTTGATGATGTAGGAGTAGATCTCGTGCAGTGCTGACATGCTGTTGAACTGGCTGAGATGCAGCCTGGACTGCTCCGCTAGGTAGGCACTCATGTCCTGATCGCTGATGGCTGGCATGCGGGAGATATCGGAGTAATACCTAGACAAGAGTTCAGGCAGAGTTTCATGTCATGCCACCTTCGTGTCCATTCAGACCTCAACTTAGGCTTCCCATTGAAGGATTAATGGAGTTTAATACAATTTCTATGCTGATGGTTTGGAACCTTGTTAGAGTACACATTGACCTACTTTGCCATTTAATTTAAAAATAATGAGATTAGTAAAATAAGAGACAGCACAATTCAACTCAGTTTTATTTATATAGCACCTAATCACAATAACAGTGACCTAAAGGCGCTTCTGTTCAGATTAGACGATCCCCCATGAGCAAGCACTTGGCAACAGTGGGAAGGAAAAACTCCCTTTTGAAAGGAAGAAACCTCTGCTAGAATCAATCTCAAGGATGGGGGCAGCCGTCTGATGGGACCGGGGGGGGGGTGAGGGGAACACAGGAAAACGAAGCCAAACTCAGTTTTTACAGATGTCCACCTGCTTATGTAACTTGGGAATTGAGGGTTTCGTTGTCATGGTTGATGCAAGGGCCCTGGGTCGTTCTTTCCCCCTTATGTAATTAAACTGCTTAGCACTTGCAGGCCTCCACTCTTGATCGGTGCATACATGTCCTCTTTATCTTGCCCTCCTCGCCTGACTGTTTCTCCTGTGTCGCGCTTACTGCCATCTTTGACTGGTTAGGGCTGTCAGACTGTCATTCAGGGCTGCTGTGATCAGTGAGCAGCCTGCCCGATACATTCTTGCTAACTGCTACGAAAGGGTACTTGTTACTGATACTTTTGTAAAGTACCTTGTATGTATAATGTTCTGCAGGCTTCTTGCCTGCCAGCTTTTGATTATATAACCTGTTTGTTTAGTCCTGTCAGGGGCATTAAAGCACTGGGAGGCAGGGCCAGGAAGCAGCGATTAGCACACTCACACAGTTAGTTGAGGCCTAACCCTTCCTTTGTAAGATACTCACCTACAGAAGTGCTATTTACTTCTGTAATGTTTGCTTTCAAAAGGCAAGCTAGTGAGCCTAGGATTTAATTTCTTTTCTTTTTTAAACAGAACAGTTTGACTTAGCCCTTACACTTAAGTTCTAAGTTCCATTATATTTTATCCACCCTACCCTCTGTCTACTTATTTTTTGTGACCACTTTGTGACTCTTTTATGGATATTGACAAGAACCTAGCTGGGTTTGTAACAGCTGATTCATAGTTTACTCATTCAAATGAGGAATGCCTTTCTTTCGTTAGCATCTCCTTATTAAAATACAGTTTAACTTTTAAGTATTGAGAGCTTTATTTTATAATGTTTAGCTTTTTAAAAATATAGCTACAAGATTAATATTTCATTTTTGAGATGTTAGGAGGTAAAACTCAGTGTTGCTGGCTGCACTGGGAGAGTGAAAGGTCCACTGAAAGTGAGGCAGGTAAAAACACAATATATTAAGAAAACATCCCAATACTGAGCTGTAACTGGATCTGTGTGCATGATCCATATCTCACCTATCTCAAGGTTTACTGCAGTAGGGCAGGGCTGGGAGGAGAGTGTAGGTTTGGAGGCATAATGGAAGCAAGGTTCAACTGCACCCAGTTAAATCTCACCTATAAATCCTTATCTCACACTGCCTCCAAAAGCTCTGTGGAAGCTGCACTACTTCCTGCAGCATATTCAATACAAGCTGCTCGACATAAAGAAATATACTGCAGTTTTCCCACAGATTTAGACTTTAGTTTGTGGCAGGAGAGCGCACATGCATTTGTGTGCAGGATAGATTTCTTAAGTATTGTTATACTATACATGTTATCAGTTTCTCCACTGCAAATATTTTTACATGTCCTGACTTTGCAGCAAATAACTTAGAAGACAAGCACTCGGGTCTCCACAGTCTAGTGGATTAACTCCAGCTCCACTGTTGTGGAATGTGGCTGGCTACAGTAGCTAATGTTGTGATCTGCTGCATCGGCCATCTTGGTTCTGTGAATGAACCAGCTCGAGACCTGCTGCAGGTTCAGGTTAGAGTTTGCAGTAGATCTTCAGAGCAGAACAAAGACTAGTTTATCCAGCCACAGTTCAGGATGGTGGAGATGGATTATGTCTCACCCTGGGACAAGATTCTCTGAAGAAGGAGCTGAATAATACCGAGAAACTGCCACAACAGCTAGTCACTGTAGAAACATAGAAAGGAGAGCACTGGGGGTAGCTCAATTTTCAAAAGCAAAGAAAGAGGATTGCACACTAATAAACTGATTATCGATCGTGCCATTTTCTTAGATTTAAAAAAATGCTAAGTGAGGTTAAGAATGTATTTAGGTGGGTATTACATTTGGGCACGTATCAAACACTGTACTGTGCCAGAATGGTATTTGTTATCAGCCCTTCTGTTTTACCATTAGCACCTGATAACCTGAAAAGTCTAAAAAGTATTAAAAATCAACATTATTATATACTGAGAGAGGTGGTGTAATGCACACTGCTGAGAAGCAAATGGTTGCTGAGGCTCCTTCCAGTTAAAAGGGAGTTTTGCCTCCCCACTGCTGCCAAGTCCTTGCTTACAGGAAATCATCTAATTCGGTTTTCTTTCTATTATTATGGGGTCTTTACCTAACTAATATAATATACTAACATAAAGCACCTCAAGGTAACTGTTGTTGAGATTTGGTGCTATATATTTTTTTTAAAAATTGAATTGAATTCAGTTAAATTGAATTACACAAAATTTGAATGAACTGAATTAAGCAAAGAATCAAAGGAGAAACAGCCTAAAACATGAACAGAGAGCCTCTTGCCCCTAAAGTGGAAAGAATGACTGTGGCAAGCACAGGTGATGCGATCACTTAAACACTCTGGAGATGGACAGATGATAAAGAGTCTGCAGCTGCTTTTTAGTGAGCCCAGTGAAACCTGTGTTTTCTTCTTTTTTTTTTGTCTTAGAACTGATTCCACATGGAGCAGCTCTCACTGTTATTTTACTCACTCTGTGTAGTACACTGTATTATATAGAGATCAGGACAGCTGTAATTACTGCAGAGTGGTTTCTTTGCAGTAATTTAATCCAACTATTACACTTTAAATGCCAGTACCAGATAAAGTTCAGCCTGTAACATTGCTATAGTCTTACAACTGTTTTTAGCTTAATAGTTTAATAGTGTAATTAACTTTGATTATTACGCTCCACCTCATTTTTCTCCCACAGCTCATAAGGAACTTTTAACATTTAAACTGCAGATACAAAAGGTATTCTTCCATCAAACGTAGCTGATCTCAAAGTTTTTGTGTTTGGGTCAAACTCTGACTCACCTCTCTACCCAGTTCTTGTAGTTGGGGATGTCTTTAGCGTAGAGAAGCTTATTTGAAGGCGAGTCTTTGCCTAGCTTGTGTTCTGATGTTGAACAGGAGTCCATGAAGGTCTGGGCCACCACGGACAGACAAGCATCTGTGATGCTGTTCTTATGAATGTCGAATACAAACTGTGGGTTCTTGATCACGTTCACCCAGAACCGGAGAGGGAGACTGGAGAGAGGGCAAGAGAAAAAAAGCAATACAGGTTTATTTTGAAATAAAAATGTAACCCGTGTGATTAAGTGCTTTCCTTCACTAGCTTATTTCCACTTCTAGCCCCGTTATTTCTAATTAGTTCACTGCATGCATTAAAGCCGGCTTTTTGAATGCTTTATAGTGTCTTCATTTTAATCTTGCTCAGGCGGTGCCGCGGCCCTCGGGGAATGTAGCAGCTGTGTGGCTAGAGACGATCAGAACTAACACCTAAATGCTATTCATTGCTATGGAAACGCAATGATGAAATAAATGTTAATAAATAATTTATGAATTACAAATACTGCAATGCTAGTCTGAAGATCTTATTATAAGCACCCAACACAGCATTTTTTACATTTTTCTATGCATTTTGGAGACTTGGATGTATTGATTTAATTCAGTGCAGCACTGTTTACAAGGATATTTACTCTGCAGATACTGCAATTATTACTATATTCCAGTATCCATTCAAATCTCTTTGAAATGCACTTTGATTGCAGTCATTTTCAGCGAGAGATAGACTCCACCGCAAATGTCACGAGGGCGAAACGTGAAAAGCGCCTGAAGATCTCATTACGCTGGAGGTGAAATTTGATTGAACCGAACAGGGTTCCATCTCACAAGGCTACATCCGGTTTTGAGAACACTTTACATTAAAGGGGAATTAATTTTTCAGTGGCTACAGATAAAAAAAAGAGGAAATTTCCAACTTACCAGTTGCTCTTCCAGGTATGTCGTACATCATAGTCTGTGATGGAGTGTTTGTCAGCCTGCTCGTCCAGAAAGTCAAACATATACTTGATGGCCAGGGGCAACGCGCTACCTCTGTGGGCTGTGCTGAAGATGGTCTCAAACAGGTCGTCCACAAACTTCTGTAACGTACCCTAAATGAAAGAAATCAGGGTGTACTTTAAAAAAAAGAGGTAGAAATGTAAGAAATATTTTAACTGTGATTTTAGCTGTAATAGCTGGGTTTTTTTGTTTTTGTTTTTTTTTGCTGTTTTAATAATGTGGAGAGGTTATTCCAGACCAACAAACTGACAAAACTTCTGCTTATACAGAGGTGCTCACACTTGCTGATGATCAAACATCTGGCTGCTACTACCACTTTTAATTTCTATAGAAACAGTAAGAATGTACTTAGTTTTTCACATGACTGTTTATTTTTCCCAACAGTTTCACTACACAGTTGTGTTGTTTTTAGTCTATAGGCAATCACTGAAAGTATTATTTAAATGTTACTGTGATTCCCACAATACCGGTCAAAATGGCTTAGAGGTCTTTGATATTAATGATGATTATATACAAGCGTAAGCCGCACTCTTATGTTGAACAAGCATTCTGACATTTTAGTACAGGTGGTGTTCCCATATTATGGTAATCGCTCTGACCTTTTTGATATTTCTGTCAGGACCACTTTAGTCACAAGAGGACTGTTATTTTAGTGGCTGTAATTTATATATGGAAGTGTTCCTCTGTTCTGGGACCTCCCCACCATTCTACACTCATACACAGGAAGTCAAAAGGTAAGGAGAGCAGTGCATCAGTCAGTTAGAGTGAACATGGCACTGACTTACACAGAAACAGCATGGAATAGAGGAGCTGGGATGGAAGTGGGTTGTAGAGTGGGTTAATAACACTTTTCATATGAGCCATCAGCAGATGTGGATGAACAGCCGGATGAGATAACTGTATGCTCAATGTTTGTTTTGTTTTTTAACTCCTATTGAATCTATTGATATGTGGGCAGTAATTTCTAAGGATTAAAAACATTCCCGGATATGCTTCACTTTCAAATCAGCCTGACTATTACTTAGAAAGGAGGAATATCTCAGAGCTCAGGAAGCCTGCGTCAACATAAGCAGTTTCATGGCACTGTGAAGCAGAATATAATGTACCATTTCCAGCTACTTGTATCCACAGCACCTGAATGGGCCTCGAGCATGTACATTGTTACTATGAATGGCCCCAGTGGGAATCACAGCGATAACTCTGGCTGTGAGACTTACTCGCTCTGCTGACTAAGCGCTGCAGAATCACAAACCAGAACCCCGGCTCTTGGATTTGGATAGTGCTTTCCTCCAATGACAATGCTTCAACATAATTACATCAAATGTAGCTAAATTAATTTCCCTAACACCACATTTGTCACCCCGACTTCTCCATCTGGCAGAATCTATTACTGAGGAAATATATGTCGGGATCATATTTAGTCAGCCGCTGCAAAATGGAGCAGGAATTATTCCTGCACTGGTTGTGAATGAAAGCAGGTAGATCTGCATAGACAAGACGCCAGGGCAAACGGGTTTGGAAAGACAGCCATAAGAGAGACAAGGACAAGATGAGCTTCTGAATTGCATTTGCCTCTCTGTTTTTTTTCCATCATGCATCACCAGATCTTCAACAAATTACTTGTCTCCTGACACCTTGTGTATCTGCCTCCCTACCCTCTGCACCACAAGCCCACCTTTTTATTAATCTGTTTTTTCTTATTACCACTGGAAATTGAAAAGCCAGCTTGCTTGTAACTGCTGCCCATTGCTACATTTCCCTCCCCCCTCCTACAATTAGAAAGGAGAAGGTGAACTGAAAGACAATGAAGGAGAGGGGCAAAGACAGGCGGACAGTTTTGTAATGTAAGATTCCAAGATGGAGGGAATAGTTATGAGTCCGGTTATCTTTGTCTGTCGTACACCGGTAACACATTTAGTCAGTACATTTCACTTGCTTCATAAACAATAAAGACCATACCCTTTGAAGCAATCTCCCCCACGGTAATGACTCAGACAGTGTTGTTAAGGCTCAGATGGAGAGGTGGCAAAATCTAAAGTCACTTTAGGCTGAGAAATACATGCCTACTAATTTTCTATCAAAACTGTTCTCGGAAAACAAAACCAACCACTGAAACTGCACTTCCATCAGTCGTAGAACCGTGGATCAACTGTTCAGCCTGTCACTTTCTTTCCGCTGGCGTACCACAAGGATGGGTGCTTGGTCCCTCTACTCTTGTCTGATGATACCCAGCTATTTGTACTTTCCTAACGACCTGTCTCACAGCACACCTCAGCCTGCCCAAACACCATGATGGATGGCTACCTTCGGCTCAGTTTCTCTTAAGACTGAACTGGGAACCATCTGTTCAGCTCGGCGTTATGTTTTGTCTACACAGAAAGCATTTCAGCTGTGTTTTTTTCCCTGTTGTCTGTCTACTCTCTACTGGAACAGATAAGCTCCTATCTTAATAAATCCATCTGTCTGCACAGGCTGTGTAATGTCTCAGATTTTACTCTTTACTGTATCCCCAGACCCAAAGCATATTTCCACTTTTGAAGTATATGTTCTTGCTTGTTATGTGTGTAACAAGAGTGGCTATATATTGGGTTCTCGGTGCCTCCAGACACTGATATAAGTATTCATCCTCACCCCAACTCTCGTCTCCTGTGTTGGCTAGCAAAAATCTTTCTAATTTTCTACGTACCTGTGTGTTACTTAACACTCATCCAGCCTTGTGGGACTTGTGTTCTGGGAAGTTTGGAATCTGTGAATGTAGTGGGTCTTTTACCTGATCTCCTGTGATGTTATAAACCAATTGCTAGTTGCATAAATATTCTCATCAATGTCTGTGATGATGTAATTTGCTAAAGATGATAAAGACCCTCTCAAAGATGTGGGGACACTCTGTATTAGAAGCTTCCTCTCCTTTTAAATAGGTGAGGTGGATCACTCTGCACGAAAGAGCTGAAAATGTTGAAGAAGAGTTTTGCTATTAGGTTTTAGTGTCCCCCCGATGGTTTCAAGTGCTGTTTAAGAGGTTTTTCCACTCTGACTAGAATCAATATATATATAAAAAAAGAAGAGTGCTGTTTACACCCCTGCCCCTTACTTTTGTAGCCAGCAGCCTGGTCAGGTAGATCTCAGAGACCATCTTGCTTCCCCGGTCGCCCTCCCTCTGGTCTGAGTGGTCGTGGTTCTTCACCAGGTGCCATAGTTTGGTTCCGCTCTCCAGATCGGGGGTGATCATGGGTGTTCGAGAACGTAGGCTGTCTGGACTACTGGCTGTCCTCAGCATACTCTCTAAATAAGACAAAAACAAAACGGAACAGTGTAAAAGAATTATGTGCGTTTCTTTTAAATACACAAAAATGGTTCAACTGACCCACAATCTCTATCATCTGTGTCTGTTTCATTATTCATTGTAAGAGTGTCATGATTAGAATAAAACAAGAAGAAATCTGTGACTGTTCCATGTTGGACAGAGGGGGGAGGGAATGTGCCAGGGAGGTAAGGTGCACAATATCTGCTGAGTATCTGTTGTTTCTGGGGTAGAAAGCTGGAATGGAGAGAAGAGGTGCCGAAACCAAAGATGCTGATGTGTGTAACCATCCACATGCTTGGTGAAAGGACAGTGAGGAGTGTGGTGGAGGAGAAGTAAATATAGGGGGAGGGTGGAGGGGGGTGATGGGAAAAAAGGGGGGAGTGGGCGAGCAAAATGGACTGAGTGTCAAAAAGGTCAGGAGAGAGGGGTGAAATGGAGAGTAATGGGAGTGCATGGGATAGAAGAGTGAATGAGGCTGAGTGGGATGGTGTATAGCGCTGCTGTTGCTTTTGCCAGTGGGGTGCTGAGTGGCTTTGATTCCAAGCTCATCATGACCATTGGTGGCCAACAATTTTGCCTGTTCTAATAACACCCCGCTACATGCACACATTCATGCACGAGGCACACCAACAGGATCATAATAACAAACAAAATGGACACAGTCAAAGAGACTTTTTAACCATTTTTTTTTTCACAGTGAAGCAAAATCGCTGGAGCCTTGCAGCAATGTGAGATAGTTCACTACAAGAGAAGTTCAGAAATGAAATGGTTCCTCAATAATGCCATCCTCAAACAGTGTAGGTGTTGTGTGATGCACTGATTAAACCATTTATTTTGTTCCAAGTAGAATCAATAGAAAATAGCATATTTGCAGTGGGAAAGAAGCTTTAGTCAGTACTCCCATATTTCCAGTCAATCATACATCTACTTGCATATAAAATGGGCCACTTGTGCTGTTAAACCCTCTGTAATGTCTATCAGCTTACTGAGTCTTGTGGTTGTGTTGTTTTTCTCCATAACTAGCAGATGCTGTAAAAATACCTCGCAAAAAACACATTCCTCTACCTGCCAACAGGTAGCTTTGAATAGTACTGGATTTAGAAGTTTAAAAGTCAAATATTTCTATCAGCAGGTGAAGACTCAGAGCTGCAAGGAGGGTGAATATTGGACATGCATTCATCAGGTGGCAAGAAATATGACTCCAAGGAGATGGGAATGCTGGTGTATAAACAGGCAGCAATTTTCTACTGCTATTTATTTGCCTTAAGAACATAAAATACAATTTCTGATAAGGAGTCGGTTTAAACGATATGTGGAATCCTGACAACAGTGTGTTTAAGTCAATGATATATTAACCTTTCAAACTTACAAAATAGGCATCCCACAAGGCTCAAAACTGGGACCACTTTTTTTGATGTGAAGTAAAAGGGTTACATCTTGGATTAGTCATTACAACTGATGCATGACAGCAAGGTGAAATATATGAAGTGAATATGAAGTATGAATAAACACAATGAATATAATGTTGATTCATATTAAATAATAAGGAATTTGCTGATACTTGATAAAATAATTGTTGGGAGCTGGGCATGAATCTTTTTCAGCTTTTGGAGTGGGGTATGCTAGAAATAAAGTTTGAGAACAGCTGTCATGGGAGAGTGTTTAAAATAAACACTGACCAGCACTATTTCTTCTCAATGCTAGATTTGAGGGATAAAGGACACATCTGACTTTTCCACTATTTTCAAGTCGTGCAATTGACATCAGAGTCAGCATTCAGTAGAACAACCAAGCATGTCAATTTTCCATTTCCATATAAAACACACACACAGGAAAAAAAAAGAAAGAAAGAAAAAAGATTCAAATTCTAACCTAAACATTTCATTTTTTGGCACGGGCGTTTTTGGAGAACAGCCACACAGATTTGGGGCTACAGCAGATCAGTGGCAATGACAGCAGCTGTGCATGTGTGAGGGTTAATACCCACTCAGCATCAGATGAGGGTTCAGTTTTTTTTTCTCACCTCAGAGTAATTTATCCTCTAAATGGTTTAATTTTCCAGTGGAAAATACCATACTGTTGTTGGGGCTCTGTCTATCTGACTGCTACGTGTCCTCTCGCGCTTTCTCTCTCTCGCTGTCTCTTTTTCACTCTGTCAGCTGGGGATCGAGGTGTCTACTTTAATGCCTGTCATTTATGGACTGCTTGGAAATAGCCGTGGAATAGCCTTGGCCTGCGCTGATGGCAGTGGATAAAAAGGATTGCCATTCACTCAGATGGAGGTTAAAAAAAAAAAAAAAGGACCCCAATCACGGTCATGACAAACAAAGACAAAGACTGAATGAGAGAGAGTTAGAGGCTCTGAGGGAAGGCGGACGGTCAGAGAAATGGGGATCATTGACAGACTGATTTAAACAGGATCGAGGCACGATGGGAATCGGAGCCGTACCGTATCTGCTGAGGCTCTTGGTGAAGGTGGAGGAGTTGGAGATGTTGTAGGCAGAGTTCTGCTTTGGCACCAGGGCAATCACTGAACCATCTGTTACCTGCACAACAAAAACACACACACACACGCCACCAAAATATTCAGTGTATTACTCTTGCTGAGTAGCTGGCTCTTGACGTCTGTCCTGCTTTGTGCTTGTGTACCTGATAGTGAGCCAGTGTGTTGAGTCTTTTCCAGTCGTTGTCAATCTTAGTTGTGACATCTTCATCCTGCAGAATGATTCTGGCTATCCGACCTTGACGCCATTCTTTGAAAAGAGGAAAACCGAGTTGATGGCAAAAAGCACAAACACAAATTGTGTGTGTGTGTGTGTTTCATAAAACTGTGTACCACTTGCTATCTTTTGCGTTTGTGTTTTTTATATTTACAATGAAGTCTGTCTCACAAAAGAGGTTGTTAGTAGGTTTACATTTTCAATTTCTATTTTCCCAGTTATTAAATTTTACACTGTAAAATCACTTAAAGCAACTAACAATCGCTCAAACGCCAGTATCCAATGTGAGAAAAGTCCCGGGCCTCAACATTCCAGGGAACAACAGAGAATTGATACTCTGTCGTTTGCCTCATTTCCACAGAGCAGTTTATTCTCTTTAAGCTTATTGGTTTTTCTTTCTTTCTTTGCAACATTAAAAGTCCAGATAATGACGCCACATGCTTACTCTGCAGTATCGTGCAGCAAGCAAACAACGCTAGCAGCAACCCAAGTCACTGAGGGAGACCGAAAAAGAGGGGCTAATATGAGAGCAGGATTCTTCATGGTAAAAGCTTGACATATTTTAACCTGTTGGATGGATAAACTGCTGTCACACTAAAAAAAATGAATAAATTAATTAAAGAAACACATTTTAATCAGAGTACAGCATCCAGTAAGTTAAACCTCTTAGTTGTGAGGTATGCATACAAGCATGTGGGGGCCATACAACTACTGAGTACCATTTTAAGTTTCGGCAAAATGGAATCGCCTGCTGGATCATTTTTTCACTTTGATCTTCAGGGTGTCTTTGAATTCAGCCCTGTGTAAGCTGATCATTTTTATTTCCATCAAACAATGTGGCATCCTTTCATTCCTAACACATTACTCAGTCCATATCATTACAGATATCAATTTTTTCCCATTGAGATCTGATGTATTTTTAAATTATACATACATATACATGGGTTTATAGACTTTTTCAATGCTTTTAAGTCGTCAAAAAAGTTATTCAGATTAACATCATGGCAATCTGGACTTGAAGGCATTGCTGAACGTAGTATGTTCATTAAAGCTAAAACAGGGCGATAACCTACAGCGCACTGATCTCTTCCGACTACTGCATTTATGCAATTCTTTATGCAGACGTCTAAACAAAATGACTAGATAAAACCTAATTAATTTGCTTTTATTTCATTTGATCTCATTAAGCATGCACATACATTCCTGCATGTCTTACCCAGGTCCATATCAGAAGCCTTTGGCCTTTGTGAATAGGGGCTGCCTTTGTACACAGCATCGAGCAGCTTCTCTTTGACCTGAGTGATAGTGTCGCAGTTGAGACACTTGACTGTCACCTCCGGGGCATTCTCATTCTCTGGATTTACACAGTGCAGCGTCTGGAAAAAATACAAATAAAAAAACAACAACAACAACAACAAAAAAAAACATAAAATGGAAGGAAAATGGAAAGAGACAAGAGAAATTAGGCTTTATCAGGAATACGTCAAGCACACTGCAAACAACAAGCACTGGCTAGTTGAATGGTATGAACAGTTGTTCAGGTGCCCAACATCACTCTCACACCCAGTTTGTTTACAGCAGTTCACATTAAAACCTTGTCTATTTAGGCAGTTTGAGAACATAATAACTCGGCATTCACACTTGGGAGCGGACCAAAATATCTGTAGCAGACCCCGCTGATGAGTAGGTTCTCCTGCATGTTTCCAAGCTAGACCTGAGTAGTTCTGTTTTGTTAACACTGGGCAGTGAATGGGACGGTCCACGGCCAACTACCTCCAAATGCAGTGCGCACTTTAACAACCTGCATTTCAGTAGCTGACTGTTTAGACTCACATGTGACTAAAACTTAACAAATCGAGTGATTCAGTCCCGAGCAGATGAAACAAGCCTCAAGACACAGCAAGTTTACTGACCAGTGTTTTGTAGTCAATCTGTTGTCTGATGAGCTTGTCCTCACTGAGGGAGTAGCGGGCTTCTCCTGTGATGGCGTCGATGGGTCCCTTCTCCATCTGCTGCTTGATGGCACAGTAAAGCATGAAAAGAGGCTCCCCGGCACACTCCTGGCGAGGGACAAGGCAGAAACAGACGAGTTATCTGGAGTTCAAACACAGTCTGATTTTTTTCTTTTATGTCAGAAACAGTCTTAAAGAGGGAAAACCGCCCAATAATTCAAAAATACAAAAAAATAAATAAATAAAAATAAACAAAACTCCTAACAGAACTTAATAAACATAGTGATTCAATTAAATCTGGTTCCTAAGAACGTTTCCTACTCTGAAGATATTTAAATGTGTAAATTAATAACTGCGATACAAAATGTTGTGTGTAGTAAGGATGGCGTTCACCTGACTTGCATAAATGAGTAAATGAGGTAAGTGTGTTTTTTTACAAGTGTCTGGAGAGCAATTAAAGACAACAAAAACTGGTTAGAATTTACACTCAGTGGCCACTTCATTAGATACACCTTCCCAGTAGTGGGTTGCCGTTTTGTTTTTTGGCCTACAGAACTGCCTTAATTCTTTGTGGCATACATTCAGCATTCCTCAGAGATTTTAGCCCATGCTGACATGACAGGATCACAGAGTTACTGCAGATTACATCCATGATGGGAAATCTCCTATTCCACCAAAATCCCAGACATTTGGGTTGAGTGGACAGATCAGGTGGAGCACAGATACTTGTGTGGCACCAGCAACCATGAAACGTTGAAAGTCACTTAAATTGCTTTTCTTCCCCATTCTGATGCTGTCTTTGAACTTTAGCAGTTTAGTCTATGTGCCTAAATGCTGCTGTGTGACTAGCTGATTAAATATTTGTGTTAATGAGCAGCTGAAAAGGTGTACCTAATGAACAGTTTTGGAATCATGACTTATGCGTTCATCTTTCAAGAAGAGGGTGATAAAATGCATGAATAATTAAAGAGCTTGATGGTGAAAACTTTAAAAAACGTGATTCATTTGCCCAAACTGGAGACAGAATATTTCTGCAAGTGCGTGCAGAGTAACATCCAAGTTAACGCATCACAGACTGTGCTGACCGGCGACTGACATGGCTGGAAAACTGTGTGAAAAAGAATTCTTTACAGTCACATGTTTCCCTCTCACTCCCCCCTTTATAGCCTCTCTGTCCGTGTGTGTCCGATAAAATGGCGCCACGGATTTTACATTTGGTTTCCCCAGACGTTCAAATTCAGATGCAATTTTCTGTGCCGTGGTGAGCAGTCAGAGGCGATAAATTAGGTGCGGCAGCTGCTTTTCTCCCTCCTTTTGTTGTCATACAGTTCTTCCCGTATTTTCTACCTCTGAATAAGGAATGCCTCAAAATGTTTACAGCATGAAATCAGAAAAGCTACTTTTAGAGTTTCCTATATTTTGCAAAACACATCATCATCATCAAAAAAAAAAAAAAAAAAAAACATTAAAAAAAATAAATAAAAA
>VVHJ01025542.1:0-12586 GCA_015107715.1 Tylochromis polylepis
TCAAGAGATTAGATTAGATTAGATAGAACTTTATTTATCCCTCGGGTAGGTTCCTCCGGGAAATTCAGTTTCCAGTAGCATACACCAACAGAAGTTACATATTACAGAGTTAGAATATAAATAGAGGCGAATGATAGAATATGTACATAGAGATAAATTTAGCATATACAAATACAGAATATATAGATAGGAATGTCTATTGCACAGTCTATTGCACAGTGACAAACACTACTGCTTAGTTGTCCCTGCCCTCCTTTGTCCTCCTGTTTCCTCTCCTCCTCCCCTCCAGTGAGGAGTTAAACAGTTTGATGGTGTGTGGGACAAAGGAGTTTTTAAGTCTGTTGGTCCTAGACTTTGGGAGAAGCAACCTGTCGCTGAGCAGACTCCTCTGGCTGTTTATGACCATATGCAGAGGGTACCCAGCACCGTCCATGATGTCCAGCAGTTTCTTTAGTGTCCTCTTCTCTGCCACTGTCACCAGAGTGTCCAGCTTCATGCTGACCACAGAGCCAGCCTTCCTGATTAGTTTTTCCAGTCTGGATGAGTCCTTCAAGATGATTTAGTGTCTGAGCTGACGGCCTTGGACATTTACATTCTCCATGGATGGATTATCATGCCCATGAGCCCAAGGCACAAATTTGCCACAGGCAAAGAATATGCAGTGCATGTATACCCTGTATTCCTTTTGTTTGTTTGTTTTAATTACTGCTTTTATGTTATGTTCTAGACACCACAGTAGTTATGATTTAAGGTATGAAACACATGGTTTAATATAAATAAATTCTCAGTGAGAAACGTCCTGCCATGAGTGGCATTCTTTGGAGTATTTGACGTCTTTAAAGTTAAAACCCAGTCTGCCAGAAAGTTCCAAGGTTCAGTGGTGAGCAAGTGGCAAGCAATTCAGTTTTCTCTGTATTTCTCTAGGAAGCATCAAATAGCCTTAACTATAGGAAATTGTTAAATATAATACACATTTTGCTTCCACAAACAATGTCAGAGGGTGAAGCCAACTTCCAGATTTCCCCAGTCTAATAGTGCTAGCACTGCTGCATCATAACCATGACCACAACCAAGGTCTTCCCCAGGAGGCAGGACTGTAGGATCTGTCAGATGCTGACAGTTTACACTTTGCCGACGTGCTAAGTTGACATTTCTCCTATAGGCTGTCTGTGTTTTCTCCTTATTGACCATCAGACTGAAATTTGACCTATAGCCTATCCAGTTATAGCTTATGCTTTAACTGGCTAATTGGCTGACTGTTTAAAAAAATAGGAGAAAGTCGACACACTACCTCACCACCATGTGGGGAAGGTGCACAGCTGAAAAAAATATATAACATAGAAAATAATTAACAGTTTTCTCACTGCAGAGCACTAGTTTTCTCATTTATTACATCTAGTATTAAGTGTACTGCTAGTCATGTGGCTAATTTGCCCATCCAGTAATCCGTCTATTCCGTTCTCACATGCACCTATATCTGGTAACGTCAGATCACAGCTGCAATGTATGAGTGAAAATAGTAACCAACAATCTCTGTGGTACTCCTTAAAGTAAGATGTCTTTGTCATCTTTGTCTTTGTCAAAGACGACAAAGACAGACTGCTTTGTAGAGCTTTTCTGATTTCTCAAGTGGCCAATCAGAAAAGTTTAGCTCTACAAGCCCATCCTTAAGTTCCTAAAGTTTTACCCACTGAACAGAGACTGTTGGGGAGGTAAAATACACATTGATTTTAATTTTGGCTTTGTCCCTCTAAAAATTAATTGTTTCGAGGAAAGAAAAAGAAACCATTGTCCCTACAGTTTTGATTTAGACGCCGTTTTTTTCCAGTTGAATACACAGGTAAAGCTATTCAGTTGCTCAAAATTTCATCTTCCTTCTGTAGAAACACACCTTATATAGCAACACGGACAATTTTTGTTTAACTCTAAGAAATATGGGAAATCTAGTTTCAAAAGCTCAAAAAAGCAAATTGGAAGAAGAAAATACAAACAAAGATAGGTAAGATCCTTGTGGTAAAGCCTTTGGATTAATGGGAAAATTAACAAGAAGTTTTTTAAAAGCATTAAAAAAAACCACAACCTTTTTTTAAAATAAAAGTTTCAAAAAATCAAGTGAATAGTACAGATTTCTCATGGTTAAATGTCTGCCTAAGAGGCCAGATGGACTCGCCTGGCATTTTGCTGTGAGTCAGAAAACAATAATCATCTTCACCCACCATGTTATTTACCTGTCCCTTACTATAGTCACTTACCTGCCTCCTGTCAACACGCTGTAGCTTGAATCTGCCACATGGAATTTTCAGAGAACCCCTTTCACTCATTTTATCTCCTAAAATGGCAGAAAAGGTTAATTAAAGGCTGTTATTGGCTGTTACAGTGGCATCTCAGAGAGCACACACATGCGCACACACAAACACACACGAGCACGAACTCAGAAACCTCCAGCTGTGTTGAGGTAGAGCTGCCATGCAGGCTCTGTTTCTACGGAAACAGCAGGTAGCCACAGGAGTCCCTGGTGTTTTTCCAACTCTCATCCTTTAGACACAGCTGAGGTCTGCTGATAGAGGAGACGGAGAGAGCAGGGTCGTCTGTGTGTTCATGCTTTTCTGAGGACAAACCCCACACAGTTTACCCCGTGCTTTAGGCTACCGTCACATTCTCACCTTAGGACACAAAATGAACTTCCCCTGCTGCAGCTTTCCTCATATCTCCAGGTGTCACTGGTGGTTTTGGGAGGCGCGGAGAGACTGTGTGTTCAGTGAATTTTGTGCCCGGCTTAGATGTGCCAGGGCAGGCCAGATTGATCCACGGCTTCAGAGCAGACAGCTCACTGGAGCTGCAGATATAAAGCTGTTCAGGTCTGTTTCACTAGGATGAAATGTTAGGACTAACAGCAGCACAGGTGCAACAACTCCAAATTGAAACTGCCTGAGAAAGCAAGAGCAGATATCATACACCCAACAGCTGCCTTTAAACTCTATTACTTGTGTATAAAAGGTGGCACATGTAATGAGAGACTGGCAAAGAATTTATATTGTAAGGTAAAGGCTCTGTAATATTAGTAAGAGAACAACAACCATCAGACAATCCCCTGTGAATGAGCACTTGGCCATAGAGAGAAGGAAGAACTGCTTTTCAACAGGAAGAGACCACCAACAGCTCAGGGAGGGGCAGCCATCTGCTTCCCCTCCCTGTGGGAGTGAGGGGAAAGAAGAGAGTAGACACAAAGTTATTGACATGTAAAATTGGGATACAAGTGTTTCAGGATCAACTGATCCAGTACCAACATTAAATTTATCTAAAACTGAGAGTTTCAGGCCTAATCTTAAAAGTAGAGAGAATATCTGTCTCCAGAACCAGAAGTGGAAGCCGGATCAACAGGAGAGGGGTCTGATTCGCTATATACACAGAAGTACTCTAGTGAAGGAAGACATGCAGAGGCTTGGTATGACAGAAAAGAGTGCAAGGGACAGGACGAGATGGAGGGAGATGATCTGCTGTGGCGACGTAAGAGGGAAGCCGAAAGAAGAAATCCTATTTTCACAGGTCTGGAAAACCAAACACCCAGCCACACAGCCTGCCTTTACTGACATTTGTGAATGAATCCATCATTCTAAAGCGCTAACTGAATTTGAGTGTGGTGTTTCAACAGGATGCCAGCACTGTAATAAACCACTTTGTGAAATATCCTCCCTCCTAGGTATTCCACAATCAGCTGTAATTAGGATTATTGCAAAATGAAAACATTTAGGAACCACAGCAATTCAGCCAAAGTGAGTCAGACCAGAGCGGGGTCGATGCAAGGTATATAAAGTTTGCCAACGCTCTGCTGACTCAGTAACTGCAGAGCTCCAAACTTCCTCTTGCATTAACATCAGCACAAAAAACTGTGTGCCGGGTGCTTCATAGCATGGGTTTCCACGGCTGAGCAGCTCCTATAGTGTGATGTTTAGGTTTGCACTGTACTTCTGTCCATATGGTGTATCTGATAGCTCGGCCTCACATTTTTACCCCGAAACCAAAAAGGCTGATGGGCTATTGTCATCACCCTGCTGTGCAGGCGAGTGACATTGGCACCCAATTTTTTGAATGCGATAACTCAAGAATGAGCTGTCGTAGGATTGTGAAATTTTTACTATAGGTGCAACTACTAAAATTCTCTGACAAGCTCGAATCTCAATGACCTTGACCTCAAGGTCAAATTTTTTGAATATCTGATTTCTGAAAATAAACTTGGAGGCTGAGGGGTAGTATTATTTTATATTTTCTAAACTCTAGGAACCACAAGTAAGCCTACACTGACAGCAAAGTCCTCTCTTGGGGTAATATTGTAATATGAAGTGTTTAAGATACAATGGGTGCTGACCATTCAGAACTTTGTATGTTAAGAGACGGATTTTAAATTCAGTTCTGCATTTAATTAAATTCAAACTGAGGAGCCACAATGTGAGAAATATGATCTTTCTTTCTAGTCCACAGTGTTATTCTTTTGGTCACTACCTGTAGCTGTTTGCAGTAGGTGAGGGTCAGGACCTAGGTCAGTCAATAAATCGACAGCTTCAATTTCATGTTCAAATCTCTCTGCTCCACACTAGATTAAACTTTGAATTTCTCCACGTTATGACTGAATTTTAAATTGGCTCTACATCTGCTGGATTTATGCAAACAGTCAAAACTGAAAAGCAATATTAAAAGACTCGCACAAAATGTAGGTTTACTTCACACTACAAGTTGTTTTTGTAGCACCTGGAAACATGAAGCACATGGTCAGTTTTAAATCACTTCAAGTATGCTACAACAGTCCCTCTCTAGTCGCAGGGTCAGCCTACCTACTGTGTGTTATTTCCATGTGTAAAAAAATACATACATGTACATACAAGCTTATACTCACACAGGTTTCCTGCAAGATCCAGGACAAACTAGCAATAAATGGAAGTTAATCTTCACAAGTCAGCAGTCAGAGGCAAAGGGACATGTGCAAACTTCCCCCTTGGCGTCAGTGCCAATCATGATGTGTGGCATCAGAACCTGATGCTCTCCGTTCCCTGAGCCTCTCACCTTCCCCTCAGCCTGTGTGTGATAGATAAGAAATGATTAAAAAAGAAAAGAGGGGAGAGGAAAAAAAGCTGAATATGGAGTAAAAGGAATGAAAAGAAGAGCGAAGGGGTGAGGGACAAAGAGTTAGAAAAGACGAATGCAGAGGGACCTAGAGACAGTGAAGCAAGCTTAGGGATAGAAAAGAGATAAAAGAGGTGATGGTAGCCAAGGGGCGAAGCAAGAAGAGGAGAGAAAGGGGCATTTGAGGAAATGAGAGAGATAGTGGAAGGCCACGGGGATCACGAGATTAGGCTGAATCATCTTTTAAGTGATGACCTTAAAAACACACACTCAGCTAGATGCCAAACCCCGGGGCCTTGACTGTGTGTGTGTGTGTCTGGGTGTAGGTGTTGGTCACATGCTTGTATATGATGCTGCACCTGACAGCATTTGCAAAAAATTGAAAACTAAAATGAAAGACTGAGAGGTTCTTCAGCGAAAACAGCCGCTGTTAGTATGTGGATGGTGGAAAACTCTCTTCATGCTGTGAAAGAAGTGGTACGAGTGAACATACACACATGTAAACACACATATCAAACTGCGTGGTCCTCCACAAAAATAGCATGTTATGTGCAAGGTTAACTGGTATACTCACGAGCTAAGGTGCTAATTAAAGCTGTGCTTGTCAACATGAGAAAGGGGTCACTCATGGTGAGAAACCCCCCCATGACCTGATCACCTAATTCTGCATTTCTCATCAGCTCTACTGAGACTTTTAGTAGCAACACACTAATCCAACTTTTTCCAATCAGTTCTAGGTTTTGGCTGTTACCGAACACTGATCCTATGCTGTCTTCAGCACTGCGATCATGAGTCCCGTAATCATATTTTTTATGTGTAAGGTGACATCAAGTTAGACTTTAGACTTTCCTAACAAAAATAAATACATAATAGTCTATAAATTTAATGAATTATTAATTAATTAGTATATTGATGCATGATACTTGGACCATAAATATAAACTTTACTACAGTGTGCTGTCTTTTATGGTCATGAAAGTTTCTGCTTTCTCCAAAGTGTTGAGCCATTGTTGTTAAGTTTCCTCCATCAACCTGTGCACTGCTTCTGACATGTGGCACTCAAGGCTAAACAAAGATCAGCCCATTGTCACCAAAACTCTCTCCATACTAGTTATTTGGATATCCAAATGTCTGATTATCTGGTTATTAATTCACTTAAATTTTATTTTATTTATATAGTGCCAAATCAAAACAGCAGTCGTCTCAAGAGGCTTTATATTGTAAGGAAAAGACCTGACAATAATACAGAGAAAACTCCAACAATCAGATGACGTTCTGTGATCAACCACTTGGTGACAGTGGGAAGGAAAAACTCCCTTATACCAGCCTGGCAGAACCAGGCTCAGGGAGAAACAGCCATTAGTGGTGATCAGTAGAGGGTGAGAGGAGGGAGATGGGACAAAAGAAACACTGTGGAAAAGAACCAGAGATGATTAATAACTAATAGTTAAATGTAGAGTGGTGTGTAAATATATTGCTATTATTAGCCTCTTGTAGTTCTTTGTTTTAGGTTTTTGAGTCAAAGGCTGGCCAAATGCTACTTTAGCATTTGACATGTGCCTCACATCAACACGACACACATTTAGAAATTAGCTGAGTCAAGACATCTTTCATGCTTTGTGTAATTTGAGACCAATACAGCAGCTCCAAACTGAATTCTCAATGCTAATCAATAAGCTGAAGTTTTTTGATTAGCATTTGTTCAGTGTGTTGTTTTATGTTGTCTTATTTCTCCAAAGTAAACAAAAAGTAATTTTTGAAGCTATAAAGACAAAAAAAACCTCAGATATGCGATGTGTTTCATGCTTGATTTCGCTTCCCAACTTTGGATTAGTTGCACTTGATACCCACTCACTTTGGGGTTGGCTGTAATTGCTGAAATTATAAAACTTCACTGACACTTTGTGATCTCTGGCTGCCATAATGCTGCTCATCTCTTCCTGGCTGCGCTACACGCTTTCAGTTATGAAAAGTCATGTATTTTACATGAGGGCCACAGTGGGAACATGTCAGTGTAATTCTTTGGGTTAATTTCATTGATTCTTAATATTTCTCTGTGTGTTGTCTTCCCTTTTAGTTTCTTGTCTTGACTGCGCTGCGGTGTGTGTTGTTTTCCCATCAGAATCATTTGCTCATCTGACGTCTGTTAAATTGTGTCTTCTGTTTCGTGTTTTGCCACGGCGTACATGTCTTTCCCCCACTCTATGTCACCACTCCTGTCTGCTGCCCTCTCTCGCTTGTCTACCTGTTTTTCCTCTGTTTTTATTTATTTGCTCTCTGTCTGTCGGCTTTTGAGCTTACGTTGTTTTTCCTTCTCTGCGTCAGTGTTTTTCCAGCTGTCAGAGTTTCTCTCTCTCTGTAAGTCCCTTCATCCTATTCTCTCTTTCGCTAACATCATTACTCATGTATGCATACATGTGCATGTGAGTGTGTACGTGTGTGCACAAGTGCAGTTGACTTATCGGTTGTGTTTGCCCTCCAACCCGACGCTGTGTGCATGTGAGCCAGAACTGTGCTGCTAAATAAACTTTTTACCATTCAAAGTGTGAAATATTTTTCAATTAAGAAATATATTTATGTTTTGCGAAGCCTTCGGATCTTAACAACAGATATTGAGAAGAAACTGCAAACAGTGTGGTGAAAAACATTGTATCTCGGCGTTGATTAATTCACATCATGACTAATTCCTTTTCCCTTAACAGTGGGTGTAGAAGAGGAATGCATACTTACTTTTCACGCATTTGTCTGTTTAACCTACTAAAACCATGTTGGTCACATGGTTGTTACATTTTTACCCACTACCTGTTGCAATTTCAGATCAGTACAAGTTTATGGTGACCATGTGAATGTTTGGGTGGATGTGGATGTGCCTCAGGTCCCTTCAGAAGATTGGGGAGGTGGTTATAGCAGTGGCGGAGCAGCTGACAGTGGAGGGGAGATCCCTTGCCGTCGCATGCGGAGTGGCAGCTACATCAAAGCCATGGGCGACGATGACAGCGCCGACTCGGACACGAGCCCCAAAGCTTCGCCCAAGTCCACGCTGATCGCCCAGAGGGAAGCCTTCAGACGCTCTATCAGCATGGATCAAAGGTCAGATGGCACAAATTCAGCTTTTATATTCATGCTGAAATACTTGTATTTACCCTCCAGTCACCACTCTGCTTTTAAAAATCGTAAAAAACAAATTTATTTGGTTTGGTTTGGTTGCCTTTTTTTCTCAAGCAGTGCAAAAGCAGCATAGCACATCAAATAGGAATGTGACAAAAGTAAATGATAAAATGCAGAAACAGACAGCACTGGGATGACAAAGGAAAAAAAACAACAACAACAACAACCTGGAACAAAATGCAGAAAAACAAAATAGCAAGTTAGGCCTAGTTTGAATGGTTGCTGTTTATCCGAACATTTCCTCACAGGAGGATTTTGCATTATGTTACTTTATTGCTTTTGTTGTTGTTGTTTTTAGAATTCATTCCTTTTCTATAACTTTATAAGAGGTTGCAGCTTAAATACACTGCAGTGTTTGATTATGCCTTTAAGGCTCCCTCTTTAAATGAGGACAACATTATTTTCCACAGTGTGGGTGAAAATACAAAACCATTGGATAATTTTTTTTCCCATAGCTTCATAAAATCTTTTAGACAGTCTAAGTCTCTCTCTGCTTAGAAAAACCCTGCTATCTAAAATCCATATTTTCAGTTTGTAACATGATAAAAATCTGATGTTTCCAAACACATTTTGGGATAACTATTAATTTCAAACATTAAAAAGATCCTTTCAGACTCATAAAATTCAGATCTGTTTAGTTAAAGTAAATAAAGGAGGGTACAGTGAGGGAAATTTGATCCCTTGTTGAATTTGTAAGTTTGGTCACGTACAAATAAACAAACAGTCTTTAATTTTATGGTGGTTTCATTTTAATGGAGAGAGACAGAATATCAACCAAAAATCCAGAAAAAACACATTACATAAACTTTATAAACTGAAATGCATGTTATTGAGTGAAATAAATATTTGATCCCCTACATCCCAGCCAGAATTCTGTGTGTAAGCTCACGTTGAACAGATTACAATTAATCAATCAATCAATTACAGATACACCTGTTCTCAGATTGTCATGTGTATAAAACACACCTCTCCACAGAATCAATTTCTTAAATTCCAACCTCTCCACCACCATGGGGAAGACCCAAAGAGCTGTCAAAGCACATCAGAGACACGATTGTAGACCTGCACAGGGCTGGAATGGGCTACAGGACCATCCGCAAGAAGCATGTCGAGAAGGTGACAACTGCTGGTGCCATTATTCGGAAATGGAAGAAATATAAAATGACCATCAATCAGATTCTGTCTGAAGCTCCATGCAAGAGCTTGCCTCATGATGTGAGGATGATGTGATGTGATCATAAATGCATAAAAGGTGGTGGATCAGACCAAAACTGCACAGGAGGAGCATGTTAATGATCTGAAGGCAGCTGAGACCACAGTCACAAATGTTGTAACGGGCTGAAATCTTAAAGCACTCACAAGGTCCCCCCGTCTAAAGAAAGCAAAGGTACAGGCCGTCTTAAGTTTGGTAGTGATTGGTAGGGAATGATTCAGAGGAGACTTGGGAGAGAGTGCTGTGGTCAGATGAAACCAAAATTAAACTCTTTGGCATCAAATTTGGCATCTGCTCATTGAGGGGCCAGTGGATTTTCTTTACTTTATTTGACCTTTATTTATACAGGTAGTCCTCTTGAGACTCAATGTATGTGCCTTGGACAAGAACCTCCTTCCCTCAGCCAGTACACTGACGATGGGTCTTCAAGCATGACAATGACCCAAAACGAAGGAGTGGCAAAAGAAGAAGCACATTAAGGCCGTGGAGTGGTCCTGCAAGCCTTCAGACCTCAGTCCTATAGAAAATCTGCGGAGGGAGCTGAAACTTTGAGCTTTGATTTAGAGAGTTTCTTTAAAGAGGAGTGAACCAAAATCCTGAGCTGTGTGCAAACCTGGTGACCAACTACAACATCTTCCTGCTGTGCTGGCCAACAGGAGTTTCTCCACCAAGTACTAAATCATGTTTTGATTGGTGATCAAATAGTTATTTCACTCAGTGACATGCAAATCAATTTTTAACTTGTTGTGACGGACCGAAGGCAGACCCCAGGACACAGGCATGTTACTCCACATATTCTTTATTTTACACTCACACGGTACACTCTTAACGGTTGCTGCTACAGGCACACCGGCTGCAGCTCCCCTGCTGCCAGCCGCACATAACACCAACAACAACAACACATGACAGTCAGGACCCTTTTTATGGCTGGCGAGGCGTGATTACTGATGCCGCGCAGGTGAAGCCATCTCCACCGCACGGCACCGCAAGCCACGCCCCGCCACACTTGTATATAATGTTTTTTTTTCTGGATTTTTGGTTGATATTCTGTCTCTCTTCACTCAAACGAACCAACCATGAAAATGAGAGACTGTTCATTTCTTTGTAAGTGAGCAAACTTACAAATTTAACAGGCAATCAAGTAATTGTTTCCACCACTGTAAATACTCTGGACATTATAGATAGAAACTCAGTGACCCAGCAATGCCCTAATAGTAAGCACTTAGCAGTGGGCGAATCAAAGAACACAGACGACAATAAATATCAACTAGGACGAGGCACACTGTCTTCTGTACACATGATTTCACACTCTGTGTGAAACTGACTGAGTAACCCTTTAAGATATATATAAAGATGCATTTCAGTGACATTCAAGCATCATTTATTTAGACAAATGAAGATTTCAGACCATAAACTGAATTATTAAACTAAATTATTCCAGAGCTTGCTGTAAACATCACTAAAAAGATAACATCAGCGGATTTCAGCTTATGAGGAAAGAAACCAAAAAAGGATGTTAATGTTATTACATTATGCAGTAAGTACTTTCATATACGCAGCCTTGGGAACCTTTTCACATTTAACTGTAGCTCTGCTTGAACATCATGATAACTGCTGCAATGTTTGGATTTTTTTTTTTTTTCATATAAAATGAACAAAAATGATGGTTCCCTAATTGGCATGGAAATGCACCATCACAGCACAGTAAATGACTCCAGCTGGCTCAGTTATGACACATGATACAGTGAATTTTTATTTGATGGCTCACCAAATGGTGAGCTGTTTGTGTTGCAGACATTTTCTTGACAAAAATAGCAACGTGAATGGCAGACGTGTTTACAGCCACGACAAAGCATCAATACTAACGTTTATGCTTGTGTTTATTCCAGGCACTCGTGTAAACAGTGTACAGATTCTTACCCTAACAGCCGAACCACACCCAAGACCCACACCCGCTCCCGTAGCTACACCCGCTCTTTGACCAGCACACAGGTAACGAACAGCAGGGTTTGTGTGCATTCAGTTCCATGAGGCTTTAAAGTGTGTAAACCCCCCCTTAGAATCGCCTGTTTTTCTACATAAATATGACCTAAGAGATCTGTTCTGAGACCTTCCCGTCCTTCTGGATGAAAATATGAAATACATAAGGCAGCAAGCCTGCAGTACAGAACAAAGTAGGCATGGATAACAATAGATTTGACGTTGATTACATCAGATACAGCATGAAAGGCAGGGATGGGATGAAGGTGAATTGCAAGGCATCTTCAGATGTCTTCAGCTGTGGGAAGGCTGAAGCAGCTTAAACCGTGCATATTTTATGAGATGTTAATGTTCAGAATGGTATCAGTGGAGGCATTAGCTGATGTGGGCTGGCATTGTGGATTTTGCATGAGCTGCACCGAGCTAATGTTAAGCTCGATTTGATTTGGTCGTTCGCTTATTGAGGAAAACGATCCAAAAGTCCATGTCTGTGAGAGTGTAAAGTGCGTGAACCTCAACGATTAGCAGTTAATTTGAAGCTGAAATTAGATCAGGGATTTTCAGTCAGTGGTATGAAAATGGGATCTATCGTGACCGGGACAAAGGTGATTTCTGAGGACCTTAGATTAAGACTACGTTTACACTACTCTGGATAAATTTGAAAACGGCGTTTTCCTCTAAAAACGCTCCGCGTCCACACTATCGTTTTCAATCGTTTCCGAAAACGTTTACGTTCCTGTACCGCGCATGCGTGAAACGTAAGACGATTCGACCTGCGTCATTTCCGTCTGCCGTTTATTTACTTATTTACTTTACATTCCGTCTTCTTTGAAGAAAAGCTATCTGGAGCATGTACACACTGATATTAATCTTTAATAGGGCCGTCAAAATTGAGAGCAAACAAAACAACTGCTGTACAATGCCGTCCGCCATCTAGTTGAATTGGTCACATGACTGCATCACATGACTAAAATGCGTCATCGTTTCCAAAAGCCTCCGTTTTTGCAGTCCACACTGCGACACGAAAACGACGTTTTCCAAAATCTCCACTTTTGCCGGAGTTCTTAGAAAGAATCGTTTTCAGAGGCGACATCTCCGTTTGTGTGTA
>VVHJ01025546.1:0-16550 GCA_015107715.1 Tylochromis polylepis
AAAAGGGGGTTTTTTTTATTTTTTTTTATTTTCTTTTTTTTTTTTTTTTTTTTTAAGTAGTAATGCCACTAAAAAGTGAAAAGGACAGCGTGAGGAAGTGAGTGTACCTGGGTATGTGGTTTTTAATGACAGAGACCCTTCAGGAGTGCCAACAAGTATGTAGCCTGATGTGCCAAAAGTTCAACATCAAAGATTGTCCAACACACAATGGAGTTACTGTGCTGCAACTAATCATGTGCATTCTCTAAGAATCACGTCAGCAGAAGCCTGACTAAAGGAAATTATATTAGAAGAAATACGCAGTGATATAAACACAACTTTTTAAAATTTTTATTACAACCGTGTTGCATGGATTGTATTCTTGTTCCAGCACTTACTGATCCTTCGAAGTTTGAGTTAGTAAGAAGGTGGATGTGTGGGATAGTAGGCAAACAAAAGGCAGGGCAATGAATGCCAAAGTTTTTCTAGGGTTCGTACAATTGGTTTAGACCAGATGTTAGTTAAGGTTAGAAAAGACTCTGACCAAAGGTCGTTTAACCCTTTATAACCCAAGTCGTATACTGTACTTATTTTGTAATTTTGGCCATAAAATAATTCTCATTTTTCAGGATCCATCTGAATTTTTTCTCCAGCCCAAAATGAAACGGTCAAGGAATTAAGGTAGCAGAGTTAAGGTAGAGGAAGCACTCGTGGGAAAACGTAGGCAAGGCTGATAGTTTGTGAATTCTTTGTGCTACCGTGATACACCAAATATCTTTCTGAAACCAATTTTGTCTCTAGCACAAATGGTAACGAAGTTAGTGAAAGAGCGCTTGAATTGCTGTCCATAGTTAAGGGAACATTTTTGCAATTTTTTTTAAAGTTATTTACTGCTGAGACCTGAAAGACAAAACTGGTAAAGCTGACATCTTTGTATTTAAATTATTAACCTTAGCATAAAGACAAGCACGAGAGGGAAACAGCTAACCTGGGTCTTTCCAAACATAACAAAAGCAGCATAGAAGTCCCTCTAAAGCCCACCTTTTTATAATTTATTGAATCATTATAATAATAATAATAATGTAAATGCAAAACTGAAAATTGCTGTTTAACAAGGAGGTATTCAGACGTTAAAGTGTGCAGGAATTATCCTGAATGGTTTTCTGGCATCCTCAGTTAATAAGCATTTAAATCCGATAGGCAGGTTAATGCATCTTACTATGAATGAGTTTATATTTCATGATGGCATGGCCCACTTACACCTTCAACACATTACTTAGTTTTTTGTTTGTTTTTTTAAATGAAAAATTAAAGTAAACAAAAACAAACAAACAGGAAACAGTACATTTGAAGACAAAACTGCATAGGTCACAAAACACAGCAAGTATTTCAGATGACTCTATAAAACTTTAAAAAAAAAAATCAATTACATCCATAAAAGCCAGTTGTTTGTGAAGAGGAAACAGTAAAACTTTAAACCACAGTACAAAACGAGAAATTAAAATTCATGACAGTTCAGCCGAGGTTCCTCCACTGAGGACAAATGAAACCAGAGCACCAATACGTTGTTCTGCACACTGGGGAAAATGTGTTATTACGGTTGTGCTACTGTGACCTGCAGACACTTATTCAAATCAGTCAGGGTGTAGTCTATTTGGCCTTGCCAGCATCCCACATACTGGGCAGTGACAGAGTTAGAGAGCTACATAGACTACAAGTGCCAGATATTATGCTAAATCCCACTGAGCAAGAAAAATTATTAAAATCTCAGGTCATTTGACTAAAGCACTGAGAGCACTCCTTAAAGAAAAGAAGTTGCATAAAGTATTAGGTTGCTATCATAAATATGAGGTATTTAAGTCTTAAAATGCAGTCTGCAAATGTTGGCATATAGTCAGGGAGTGGAATAAATGTGTTTACTACATTTTAGTGTCTGCCATTGTTTGCTTCACATGGAATATGTTGCACCACATAAGCCAATGTTCCATCCTGTCACATACAGCCTGTGCCATTTTTAGAGCCAAATGTAAATGGTGTGGAAACCACACCCATCTGGCACGAACCGTAATTGTGCCAGTTAGGGTTGGAGCTCATCCTACATTTCCTCAAATATATCATATATCAGAAAGTGATGCAAGATTATTTCCACAACAACAGTGCCAGTGAAAATGGGGTCCAGGTGTTCCACAGTGAAATCATGGCAGGGATGCAGAGCTGTTCCTTGTTGACTGGGTAAAGCGCAGTTTGCGTTTTGTCTTTTTAAACCAGGAATTACAAGGACAACCTTGGTTTAAAGAATACGGCACAAATTACATATGACTGTTGAACACTGAAACCTCATTTTAACTGTGACTTTCATCTGATGGATCATACATAACTTCTGGCTGTATAGAGTTTGGAGGCAAGATTTGAGAGCTTCAAATGCTTTTGTTTACCCTTTATCTTTTTCAGATATAATGTTGCCTTTGAGTCCCCCAGGAGCAGTCAGCTCCCCTCTGCGTCCCATGCCTGTATGTAAAGAAATGCACAGGAGAAGTGACTGGTGTTCTCATGATAAAAATTCCACTTTAACCATTCAAGCATGCCTCAACATTGAAACCCTCTTTGACAGGGTGGCAGCAAGCAGAGGGATGCAGTATTCATAGCTTCTGTCTCCGGGAGCGCAGATAAACCCAGGCTATACTTAGAAGCTCAATGTGTGATTTGAAATATGTGATTCCTCACAAATACGTCTTTGCCCTCCTATTGTTGCCACAGAAGGAGGTACATTTGGAGCATTTGCTTTTGGTGACAAAACTCTCTCGTCTGCACACTCTGAAATGTGCTCAGCTCTGTTAGCCAGCTATTACTTGACTATTAGGGTGCTGCTCTTGGGGAGAGATTTATTGGATTCAGACAGTGCTTAACATGGCAGCTGCCAGAGTCTTCCTTCATTTGATTACTATGTAGCAGACACAAGAAATGTTTCATTTTGTCATCAAGACAAAAAGAAATTGGCCTGTTAGCTTCGTTTTTAGCTCTGTTGCTGTCATCTAATTTCCACTTTGGGCAGGAGTAAAAAAAAAGTAAATGTACTATCAAAAAGTCTTAGATTGAGTCCTTACTGCGAACAATACATTTCAAATTTAGCTTTTTTTCTGTCTCTTATTCATCTCTCCCTGAATGAATAGTGCATTGATCTGCAGCACAAGTGTCACAGCTTTTTTACCTATAAGTTCAATCACATGTGCTTATTCTCACTTGGTTGAAATCGCTTTTGAAGTGGGATGCATTACAGCACAGTGATTTTATAGCTTGCTTTGCCAGTTGCTATTTGAGAGTGTCTGCACCCTTGTTTTGAGTAAATCAAGTTAAGCTACAGTTAAATCTTCATACTGTCCAGTCCTTCTGTCTGTCTCGTTTAGCACATTAAGGACATTCTGATTCAAGCACTTACAAAATACCATACTTAGCTCCTCAACAGGAAAGCTCAAAGGCTGCTTTTTGTCTGTTGATGTTGTAAACTGCAGTGTGTCATGAAAAATTAGTTCAAGCAAAATGGGACACACACAAAGCCTCAGCTGGCTCTTACACACACATTTTCTTATCTTTCCTTCTCTTGAAGAAAAATCTGTTTTGAATTAGATATAATTGAAACACCAGGACAAAGTGTTATCATTTCTATACAACTACAATCCTGCCAGCATTAATTGCTCGTGTGTGTGTGTTGAGCTTTGAAAAATTTGGTCATGAATAATTCAGATTTTACATATATGCAGCAGGGAGGAGACATGGCTTAAAATGACATGTATGAGAAATTGCATCTTGTATCCCATTTAAGTATAAAAGGGTATTTAACTACTGCAGTACTACAACTGGCAAACAGTTTAATTCTGGGATTCTCTTTAGGGATCATCTTGATTTTCAGAGAGACCAAAGAGGTTCTAGCTGAGAGAAGGATATTACTCACACAGTGTACACTGCTTTTTTTTTCCTCAGACCACAGCTTTTTTTTGTGTGAGTGTCTGCATGCAGTCTGCACTGATGTGTAAATGTATAAATAAATAAATCACATTTGGGATCATTTTCGTAACAAAGATGCCATATTGCCAGATCAGTGCGGTATAAACAGGAAGGAAATAGACTTGCGAATCTTAAATCTCATTATTATCCGACTATGACCTCTTTAAAGAATTGTTGTGTCCCGTTCTGCATTTTTTACTGTTAGATGTTCTCCACAGATCTCCATATCTTCCCTATTACCCCAGGACAGCAACACAGACTGTTTATTAATGGAATCTGCATATTGCATGGAGAAAGTGTTAATGAGCGAGCATGAATCGGTCCTAATATCTCCAGCTCTGCTGGAGTGAGCTAATGGACAGTACCCTGGAGAGGGGGAAGGAGGTAGTGGAGCAAAGGGGAATTAGCTTTGAGGTGGGTGTCTGATGTCTGTTATAAAGAGGGAATGAATGCAGATAGCCTACTATATAAAGTTACAATGCATGTAATGAAGCTTTGTGCTTGCTGCTTTCTATTTCTTTCAAGCACTTTCTATGCCCCTGCACTCTTGTACCCTTGTTTTTGTCTTCTTCCTTCAATGACTCATCTTCCAGGGAACATTTCACTGAGAATTAATGTGACACTTATTCAAATTATGATGCACCTTTAAAGATTTGTGTAACATTTTCCACAAAGGTTATTCTGTACTCTTACTAGGAAACTGCTTATGCTCTATCTGTCCCATCATGTTGCACAGAGGTTTTCTAACTGTGAAGCAGAGTTAGAGGGGTGGGGAGTCAAGCAGGGATACTGCGTGAGATGAAAGACAATTAAGGTATTAAAACCCTTAATGCCCAATGGCCACAATTTGAGTCAGTGTTGGCTCCTTCTCAGAGTTACACGTTTATAAAATCTAAACGCATGGACACGATGCATATATTTTTAGGTTCAGTGTGAGTTACACTTCATGATGACAGCTAAGAAAAGAACAGAACAACTTTATTTACTGTGTATAGCAACTTTTAACAAAGGGAGGCTGAGTATTTTTGTGTAAGAATAATATGGCACAAAGAAGCAAACGCAGGACAAGACAATTTCCTTTTTAATGAGACTATTTTACAACAGTATAAAGTCAATATGGAAGCAAGTCATTTCTAACATGCACCTCTTATCATATATTGAGGTGTAAATAAACTAGTTTCTTCATGAAAACCATAACTAATGAGATTTCGTTTTTAGAAGATCAGTCTTTACTCTCCTCAGCAATAAGCAGAGGCTGTTTTTCTGCCAGTGCCTTTATTGTCAAAAAACAATAGGTATTAGGGGCTGACGTCAATAATCATTAGGCTCATGTTTGTTTTGTACAGTATTTCGGCAGAAACTAATGTAGAAAATGTCAGTGTCATAAAAGAGTGAGAGCGAGAGAGCTAAAGCTTAGAAATTCTCTCCTCTAATGGACTCCTGTTGAACAGACGATTAAAAACCTAAAAAACGGTTTTCAAACGCTTCGTCGCAAGAAGCTATTGCAAAAATTCCTACTTTCCCCCCCCTTTTTTATTTCTTTCTGCTGCAGGAAATATGTTTTGAAGGAAACATAAGGTGGAACAGATTATGTTTTGTAAAAGAGGAAAGCTTTCGAATATGTACCTAAGAAGTTGCAAAAAATGTTTGTACCAAACATATGAGCCAAATATTCCAGGCTAATATCCAACATTATTTGAAAATATGATTGCGCTTTGGTACTAGCAGCAATTTGGTAGGGATAGAATAAGATCATGCTCTAGTTCAGTATAGTAGATGTAAATGTGTTCATTATCATTTAATTGAAACCACAATTAAATGATAACCTTAACAATACGGCCTAAAAAAAAATCACAGATGTAACTCTAGAGCCGACTTGTAGACACGATTCTCAAAGCCTTTGGGATTTATATGTCTTCCATCCATCCTAACCAGCTCCTTATAATTTGTGGTTCAAAGAGGAAGGACTTTAATCTCTTCTAGTGTAAAAATGTTGCCTCTGAAAATAAGCGAGCAAGTGATAACATTTGTCACCAGTGAAAATGTGAAAACAATCTTTCTCAAGCAGCCACATTTATATGCGCAGTTGAAAAACATTACTGTTAAAAACACAGTCGAGATGATGTAAATAGGTATAAACAAAAGGCTAGAAAAAAACACTTTGAGCAAACCAGCCCACAGACATGCAGAGAGTGTGACGTTCTCCGTTCTGAGGACTTTATCGCTGCTCTCGGCTGTGATCACATTGGTCTTTTGGGCCTAAGTATCTCCTCTGCTGAAGCATAACGGCCAAAACAGCAGTTCCACATTGGATTAGGAAATCACTGTCAGGCAGTGCCCAGTACAGCTTTGACAGACCTATTAGCAGGTTGCATGTTTTTGTGAGGCTTTGCAGTTACGACTGAATGTTAAATTGAGCCTGCGTCTTGCTGCATTTCTTTTGAGATTTATAGGATGTTCAAAGAAGCTGAACAGTAGTAAAACTCGAGATCATTATTTAATAAAAGGGCCATACAACAGAAATTCAAGACATGTGACAAGTTCACCAACGGCAGTGGTTTTTCAGCTATTAAGAATAGCTGAAATGTTATTCACACGATTTGAAAGCTGCATTTTAACTGTGAAGGAGGTTTCAGGGTGGGAAGATGCGGTTGTGTGTGGCTGTTATAGTCCTGGTGATGTCTTTTTCTTGTATAAAGTGTGAAGTGAAACTCAAACTAAGGCTAATGCCAGACTTAGTTTAAAAAATTAGACAAACAAAGATCTTTTTATAGCAAGGCATTTGCTGATTTGGCTGTGTTTCCTCAAACAGTCTGGCTCAGTGGGAGTTTGCTCGTCAGTCTGGCTTTGTCGTGGCTGGCAAGCAGCCAGTGGCTGATTCAAAATTTTGAATTGCTGTTGACAATCTTTGATCGTTTGGCCATTTGTACTTTTCCAAAATATTTCTGAGGCAGTGTATATGAGTCCCTCCATTTTAGTATTTAATCTTTTTGCAGCTCTTGATTACTTAAATCCTCAAGAGCAATCCTCAGTTCCCTCACATTTGTTGTATAACAAATGTCAGTAAAATTAATCCAATTAAAACTAAAGTGATAAATAAATAAGTGACATCATCAAAATAGTCCTAAACATCATTTTATGGCAGCCAAAATCTATAATTTTGTAATGATAACCACAGAAATGACTTAAAAAAAATGCTAACCCTTTCAATTACCTTTACGTACCCTCAAGCCAATTTAAAAATATATTTTTTTAAAATGTTGGAAGTTATGGTATTTTAAAATTATTGCTTTATTTATATTAATGTGCAATAGTCTCGAGTTACCCCTCATTTCATTATTCTTTGATTCTATGAACCAGACTTTCTTTTAATTATTAAAGTGATCTTGATCTTACTGGCAACCTTTATTTCCTTTTCTTTAGTTGAAATGGCAAAAAACTGTATTTTTGCACCAAAAAGATGATTCCTAAAGAGCTATTAGATAAAAGCTTGGCATATTTTGACATGGTGGGCATTGTCTTCTTAAAAGGTTTGAGGTAACTGGCAAAGGGAAGGAGAAAAGAAAGAAGTTTTAGGACAAAAAAATAAGTATCTACAACAGTACAGAACAGTATCTGATGGTCATGTTCTTAAGAATTAGGAAAAAGAAAATCCATTGGGCTCCTCAGTTGATCCATCTATTGTATGCTGAAGTCTCATCAGAAATGGTCTCAAAGGAAAGGTGGCTAACAAGAGTCCATTCTTAAGGGAGTGAAAAACAGGCAGATTAAGCTGAAGTAAGCCATATTAAACATGAGCTGTACTAAAATTACTAAAAATAATGAAATTTTTGGTTCAAATCATTCTAAATATGTATAAAGGAGTACAGCAGTGAGTAAAACACAGTGGCGGCTCTGTCATGGTTTGGGGCTACATTTCATTCGGTGGTGTTGTGGATCATGTCAGAACTGATGGAATTATGAGTGCAGAAAAGTACAGTTAGATTTCAGTCAAGCAGTATCAGTGGAAAGTGTCGGACTGGCAACAGCTTCATTTGTCAGGATGGAAATATTTCCGAACATGTTGTCAGTGCAGTAAAAGCATATCTGGATAGAAAAACAAATAGTGTCACACTGTCAGTCATGGACTGGCCTCCCCAGAGCCCGGACCTCAACATTATTGAAACAGTGTGGGACCATCTTGACAGAGAATGAAACAAAAGGCAGCCAACATCCAAAGAAGAGCTTTGAATGTCCTTCGAGAAGCCTAGAGAACTATTCCTGAAGACTATTTCAAGAAACTACAAGTAAACTGCCTAAGAGGTTTCAGGCTGTGATGAAAAATAAAGGTGATCATACCAAGTACTGACATTCAAGCTTGTTAGAATTAGACAAACCCTGTTCTTGCCTTATATAATGTATTTCCAGGTATGTTTACACATTTCAATAAAACACTGCACCCATTTGCCATTTTCCTAGCAAAATATAAAGAAATGAGGGGTGGCTTCTGCACAGTACATTGCACATTTCACAACAGTTAATATCTTGTTTTTAGCTGTAGTTTTCACTTGTTTTTTTAAAGCTTCATTGTCTTCTGAGTTGGAGGCACACTTCAGTAAATATTGTCTACAAATTAGCCCATAGAAATGTGCAATTCCATTTAAGTGAAACCTTTCCTGGAGTAAAACCTTAGCCCTGTCAGCTGTCAGTGTGGTAATGCTTACAGCAGCAGGGGACTCTGGTTGAGTGCAGAGGAAACCACAGCTCCTCCTCATAGCAGCGAGGGGAGACAGTCGCTATGTGGATTCTGCATTTTCCCCCCAACTCATACTCTGAGCAGACAGCTGATGTTTATCTGCTCTGCCCATCTGGGCCTTGTGACTAAACATCTGGTAAAGCTGCCACTGTGTATGTGGTGTTCCAGAGTGATGACAGTGAAGGCACTGCTGTCCACCTCTTCTAAAAAGATCTTGAGAGGTAGGCAGGACTTCATCTTCACATGTCAAGGCTTACTCTTAGAACCTGACTCAGTTACCAGAGTATTGTCCAGCTCTCAAGGCATTTATCTGGTTGTTTTGTGGAGAGGTGCACTGTAATTATCTTGATTGTAGCTGCTTAGTGTGTAATCAAAATGATAATTGGATGGGCTGATTTGAAATAAGAAGTTCCCAGCCTGGAGCTTTTGTCCCTACTTTATGGGCTTATACAGCGGTCTCATGGGAAAAAAAGTACAATATAACAAAGAGAAATACAGTTGTTGAATTTTGGGCCACCAATGCTTAAAATCTTTTAAAAATAAAAGCATATGTTTTTCAGTGAATCATTATGGACTATAACACGGGGGGACTTTTTCCTTGTACACGGTGCTTTTGTTAAAAATGTCCATTAATAGTGGTTAAAAAGCAGGCATTACTCCATCATCATTATCCTGACCCCATTTTAAACTGTTTGTCAGGCTACCTTTCCACCTTTTTGTCTATTTTCAACTCTTTTCATACTTAAGCCCATGCAGCTACCTTTCCCTCTGCCTTCTCTTCAAGGCTTTCCCCCAGAATGGGATGTTTTGCAGTGACTGGTAGGCTTTCATCCATTATGAATGCTATGTTTTAGGAGGATGATCTGTGCAGAATGATATAAATATCTCTTTTTGGTTCCCAGCAGGATGGGAGAGGCAGAACAAGACAGGCCACTGTGCAGTGTTACCGCTGGATCTTTATAATTTGATATGAAGTCTAAAGTTAAAGAAAGAAACACAAACATGTGATGAGCACAAACAAGCCTGTCTACAATTCACGATGCATGGCAAATCTCTTGACCCCTCCACTTTTGAGACAGCTAGGCAAATTTTTAGCAAAATTAGAGAAAAATGTTAAAATAAAAACAGCTATTACTACACTATACTTCCATTTGCATTAAAATAACTTCAGATATCGCCGATCCAAAGTGATGGTCTGACAGCTGGTGCATTGTAGCGCAACTTTGAGATTCTAAGAGAATTTTTGCCCTTTGTGTCCTCTGTTACAGGCTGAAACGCAGCAGGGGGCTGTATGTTAGCATACAAAACCAGCATGAAGGAAAGTCTGACAGATATGTGTGTGTGTGTGATGGTCAATTGAGAGAGAGGGACAACTGCAGGCTTCTCCCACTGTGTCCAGATCCATTGCTCTATTAGTCTGGCGCTGTGGAGGAAGCCAGTTGTCTTTGAAAGAATATACAAGGACACACACAGACACAAACATACACACATATATAAATAGAGTACTGAGTACAGCTGATACAAAGGATTGGAAAGGCTACGAGGGATAAGATGTGCAAAGAGTGAATAAGTTCACAAGTCAAAGAATGGGGTTTTTGATTTTCAGAATCATGTGCTCTTAATTTGCTAGCATGTTTCATAACCCTTGGTCTAATGCTCTGGAGACGATCTACATGAAGAGAGCAGTGTGCCGTTATGAAGCCTATGGAACACTGCCAACCAGGAGCAAATCAGTTATGCTCAAGGCACATAGAAATAATTCATTGCAGTACTCTGAAAGCAGTTGAGGCATGGGTGCAACACAGAATAGATTTCCTGTGCAGAGTGTAGGGTTCTGGTATTATTTCTGCTTGAATCTAAGATTCTACAAACTAGACTGGAGCTTTGGCTGTCCAATGCAAGCATTATGTCCTCTTTTGAGTATTATGTCAATTAAAAAAGCGTGCGTGACATTGCAGCTTCTCTAACAGACACTCACTATAAAGTGTGCCTTTTCTAGGAGAAAACCTTAATATTGACTGACACTAATAAAAGACCACACCCTGCATAAATGCATCTTTATTGAAATTGGATGACTAAGATTCCATTCCATTTTTCATTTCCTTTTATTTCCAAAAGTAGCTTTTCCTGCTCTTTTCTTCAGGGCCTCTCACACTTCTTCTCTCTCTTTGCAGGCACCCACTGTGGAGCCCACTGGCTGGCCTTGTAACTTTCTGCCTGTTTGACACACCTAGAGGAAAGCTAAATGCACCTGAGTGATTCTGGAGAACCAGAGAAGAGAGGCAAGCTTCCCACCTTTGTTCTTGCCTTATGAGAGCTGCTCTCTGTGGACTCCACCTCAGAACACTCTGTACTGTTTAGTTACTGCATGTATCCACAACTCTCAGGTGCAGGAAAAGTGAGCGAAACACAAAGAGGAAAGAAGAAAGGGGGTAAGAGATAAAGAGAGCACAGCTGCATAATTAGTATTACCAAATTTGTTGCAGAGCTAGAAACCATGAGAAGAGACTTCTGAAGACAACTGTGCTCTGAAAAATATTGCGGCTAAACCTTCAGGACATTTGTATGTGTGTGTGGGTATATGTGTGCACACCTCTTTCATTTTCAAAGGACTTGAATTTGTATTTGGATGCAGATTTAGCCTTTCATTATGACTCTGCAAAGAGGCTTTGAGAGAGCATGGATTGGCTGCCACAAAGGTGTCTGCTGCTGGGTGTTGCTGCTGGCTTGTTATGTCTTGATCTCCTTGGCTGCCAAACCGAAAATGCCAGGCCATACACACCTAAACTCAATACGCATTGATGGGGACATATCTCTAGGTGGGCTGTTTCCGGTGCACGCAAGGGGAAATGATGGCAAAGCTTGTGGAGAGCTGAAGAAGGAGAAAGGAATCCACAGGCTGGAGGCCATGTTATTTGCCCTGGATCGTATCAATAATGACAATGAGCTGCTACCTAATATCACTCTGGGGGCACGCATCCTAGACACCTGCTCACGGGACACCCATGCTCTGGAACAGTCGTTGACATTTGTTCAGGCACTGATTGAGAAAGACTCAACTGATGTCAAATGTCTCAGCGGAGGGCCGCCCATCATCACTAAGCCCGAGAGAGTGGTGGGAGTAATTGGTGCATCTGCCAGCTCCGTGTCAATCATGGTAGCCAACATTTTGCGTCTCTTCAAGGTCAGTTTGCTCTTCAGTACATACTTCCTACTTCTACTCTTTTTTTTTAGGCTTTTTCTAATCATGTTTGAAAATTGTGCTTTTTACATAGACAACCTCAAAACATATCCTTTGCAGCATAATTAAAGTCACTAAACTTTCAATGAAAAACAGTATAACCAATAAGCAACCTATAAGTTTTAATATTACATGACATCAGTTTCAAACATTTTTCCTACTGTCCAGAAAACTAAGCGCTAATCATTATACCATAATTCTGCTCACTAATGGCATTAATTTGCCAATGGTCCTCAGTCAGCTTTCTTCTAATTAATTCAGGGAAGCCATGCATGGCACCGTGAGCTCCCTGCACTACTATTGGACATAGAGTATAAAATGAGATTCTGCATTGTTTTGGGTTAACAGATGTGAAATGTGCGAATGAGAGCAAAACATAAACAATATTTGACAAGGTTTATGTAATACCTGCTAATGCTGTCAAACCAAGCTACAGGCGACATCCAGACTAATGAGCATAAGTATTGTGTTGAAACAGATAGTTTTTGTTTTAGACTTGGTAGCAGTGAGAAAACAGTGGTTATGCATTGAAACCCTTGGTCTATGAAGACAAGTGAGGATCTCTTATTAGTTATTCATGAATTCACTGACTAACAATTTGCAAGTCAATCTGTATGAATGTAACTGTCTGAGGACTGAACATATACTATATAAGGGGCTTACTTTCCCTCTTCCTTATCCTTTAAGCTTTTAGAGGCTATTGAGGAGCAGAGAACATAGTTAGCGCTTCAACTGTTGTTCAAATTATAGGTAATACTTTCGGTAGCCTTTGTGATATTTACACAGGCTTTATCTGTTAAAAGAAGATCAGGTCAGTAACACCTGCTGTGACACTGATTGAACTTCTTTTAAATTCTACCAGCCAGCCACTATGGTCAATGAACTTCTCAACAGAAAGAGTAGAAAGGTACATAGTACAATATTCCATCCTAAAGAAGCCTGATTGGTATGTCACAGAACAGCACCCCAAATTCTCCAGAGCACTGGAGTGACTTCTTATTATTCTTTTTCTAGTGCCATGCTAAAATCTGTCACAAAACCTTCCCCATTATAGGAATACACAGTGTAATTATTGTACCCACTGAGCAAAAAGGAAGTTGGTGACATAGCTCACACAGGAACTGCGTTACTGCACAGCACGGCAGAAGAAAACAGTCAACACAGCTTGGTGAGTACACTGCCCCAACAACCTATGACATATGTCAACATCAGTTCAGCCGGTACAGGACTCCATTTTGTACGCACTGAGCCGATATGAGATATTACCATAGCACTCATCATCATCCTTTCTGCTCAAGCAAAAACATGACAACTATGAGGCATTTTTTAGCAGAGAGCACAAGCATTGAAAAGCAAGAGCTGAAATACACCAACACATGCACCTTTAAACTTCATGCAGAGGGCAAGATGGCAAGCATAAAGACACCATACAGTTCTCAAGACATGGCTAAGACATGTGTCCAGGGAGGCCAAAAAGCCTCCAATGACTGCTGTATCTCATGCTGCTCTACAGCTCTCCAATAGCAAATTTTCCACCAAACAAGCCTGCCAGGACTCCTTGTGGAGGGCACACGAACTGCCAGAGGAGGGCCTGTCCACTCACAGGCTTGTGAGACATCTTCACACAGCTAATTGGCAAGCTTGTGTTTGGACAGGAGTTTGCCAGCGAGATGTTGTGTGTTCCAACTTGCATGCCAAATCCTGTTGTGGGAATAAATTATTTTGCTTTTTCTTTTTTTCCTCCTCTAAAGGGCATAGAGCTGCACCATCCAAAACTCAGTGTTCTTGGGCAAAGAATCAGTTTTCTGTGAGTGTAGTGCAACTCACATTTTTGATAGGCCTTAGATGGGCTGGGGTGGACAAATTATTTACCCTAGAGGCTCAAGCCAGAATAAGCAGCAATCCTTTTTGACGGACAATGGCCTTAAAGGTATCTGCCCAGTGGGCTTGAACAGCCTCCTTGACAGGGCCTTAAGAATGACTTGGCAAATCCCTCTAAGGGGCAAAGGAGAACACTACAGGATGCTGCCACTGCACTTCAAGTAGCAAACACTATACAATATTTCAAGAGATGGCTGCTAAAAACTACATTTTTACAGAAAAATCATTGCAAAAGATAATAAGACATGCACTTTAATATTTGAAAAAGACAAACACGTCTATAACAGAGGCAGCTGGAAACAGAGCAGTTACCCCACTTTTAGGTGCATTCCTAGAATCTCCAGTCTGTCTTTGACATGGTACATGTACTATGAGGTATTGGGAGTAGCTATTAGCTGAGCATGTTATGTACATCACAGTACTGATGCTGAATTACCATGACCTACTCTAGTGCAGTTCTCTGTTACAGTAGTAGAACCAAATGGGAAGAGAGAAAGCTTTTAGGTAATGGAATACATGTGAATGCGTCAGCCTTCAATAGACATCGACTAACTGGCAAAAAAAAAGAAGGAGGTGTTCTCTCGCTGCATTTCCTGGTTTATTTAAAAAACAAGCAAACATGGGAAGTAAACAGGCTGATCATAGTGCTGCTACTTCATAGAAAAGGAAACAGAGTGCAGATAAGTAATGAACTGTCAAACCTCAATTTTTACACGTTGGATCATCTCTGATTAATTACAGGGACAATTATTATTATTATTTTTTCATTCAGCTTAAATGTGGCAGATAGTTAAGCAGACTAAAAGACTGTCTGGAAAATAGGCACCGATCAGTGTGACTGAATTAGAAATATTGTATATATAACAGGCACAACAGGTAAATATGGGTTTCCCCTTGGGTTGTGTTTCTCTCTCTGATGATGCTTTTCCTCCCGCCAAATGCTTTATAGCAATTGCAAATAAAAAAAAAAGAAAGGTTAGTTTCAATAATAGTGGCAATGCTTCTTAAAGTTTTCTGTTAAATATATTCCTGCGTATAGCATGTCAAATAAATATTGTAGGGAACTGGGAAGACTTAAAAGCCTTTAATCAACTTATCTTCTATTTTGTACTTGACAGGCAGAACAATTTCTCATGAATCACACTGAAAGAGAAACAGGAAGCCATGGAAATGTGATTTGTAGGGGGCCCAGGAGTGGCCCCAGGTGAAAAAACAACAACACAGGGTTTAATACTTTGAATAATACTAACACTACACCAGATCACAAAATGTTTTTGCATATATGTCAATGAACGTAGCATATATATATATATATATATATATATATGTACATCATACCCTGTTGTGCCCTTTAGGATTCAATGTTTGTGTGAATAACTTAAATGATTTTAGCAGAATGTTCCTATTTTGCTTAGGTTTGCTCCATCATATCCACCATCCTCTGTAATACTCCCCTGCAGTAAATTGCTTGATTCCTCTGTTAGCTGATGTTTAGTTAAATAAAGGAAGTTATAGTATAATAAAATGGTTGATCTGAATTTTAGCGTATTTGTCTGCATTTTACTACAAGTAAATAATACAGGTGCATAGTATTTAAAGGGTGACACTGCTCCAAGGTACTACCACTGTGGTAAAAAAAGAAAAAGAAAAACTCAAAAAAACAAGCAAAAAAACAGAACCCATAACGTTTAGAGCCCCTACCATGGTTAAAGGCAAAGTAGAGCAATTTAAGAAGCACTGGTTTTCATGTTCTTGTAGTGCCAGTGGAAAAGAAAAACCCTAAAAAATAATCTCATTGCCTGAAAGTTGTTCAAAGGCATTGTGGGAGATGCCGGCAATAATTAATTTAGGCAGATGTGGACAATTCAGGTTGTGGGATTGTAGGCATAGTTAAAAAATAAAAACAGGTGCAGAAACAGATCGATTTTTATATACAGTAATACACAGAACGTAAGCATGTCATAGGCTGGTTATTCTATTATAAACCTGCAACTATAAACTTTCATCATGGCTCTTTTGAACAAATATTACTTGTGTTTTAAACTGTGGGAAATCAGGGTGTAAAAGTTATTAAGGACCATCAGAAGGCACTCTCTTTCTTGCTTTAAGGATATCGACTAATTGTAAGTAAAGCTAACGTATTACTTTCACACAGCACTGTCCGTCACATTCTGTTTTCTCCATCACTAATGTCACATAAAAACGTGAGTGGGGCTCCTTTGAGCGGTAAGGAAGGTTCCACATGACCATTTCTGCTGACTTCAAACACTGGGTGTAGCTTCTTTCAGCTTCTTTCCTTTATGTTCACCTGAGATGTTGAGCTGAAGCTGAATGATGATGCTGATGAGTCCCTTTGACCTCCAGTACAGTGTGTACATTGGTGTATTCAATTCAATTTCAATTCAATTCAATTTTATTTATATAGCGCCAAATTGCAACAATAGTCGCCTCAAGGCGCTTAATATTTGTACAGTAGATCGTACAATAATAGATACGGAGAAAAACCCAACAATCATATGACCCCCTATGAGCAAGCACTTTGGCGACAGTGGGAAGGAAAAACTCCCTTTTAACAGGAAGAAACCTCCGGCAGAACCAGGCTCAGGGAGGGGCGGCCATCTGCTGCGACCGGTTGGGGTGAGAGAAGGAAAACAGGATAAAGACATGCTGTGGAGGAGAGACAGAGATTAATAACAGATATGATTCAATGCA
>VVHJ01025550.1:0-17032 GCA_015107715.1 Tylochromis polylepis
AGTGGTTTTAATACTTGACTGATTTTTACTGTCTAAATGGGAGGGCAAAGCTCTGAGAAGAAAAAAAAGAAGCATTACAGTAAGTAGGTTGCATCACCAGACTGCGGTTTGGTTTGAAACTAAAAGAGCTATTTCCCTTCCAAACACAATCAGATTTTTATGGCTCTCATTTCACTTTTTTCCTGCTCGTGCTCTGTAGCCAGTCAGCTCTGTAGTCTCCCCTGTATCCTCCTCAGTCTCTCTTGATGACTGTCTCACCTACCTCCTTTCGTTCCTTTGGCAGACAGTCCCATGGGCCAGAGCAAAAGGACACCAGCAGAGTGGAGATGTTCAGAAAGAGGCCTCCCCCAGGTCAGCACATTCATCACATCTGCAGTTAAACTACTTTCATCCAGTGTGGCTTGACAATGAGAAATGCAGTTAACCAAATGACAATGTAGATGCCATGTAGAAGGTGTGATGCATGCTGCATGATAGTAAGAATGCATTCACATATTTATCTACAGGCAGAAACAATATGCTGGAAAAAAAAATTCAACACATTTCAGACTTTCATAATATATTAAACAGCACTTATTACTGAAGCTCATCTGCAGATTCCCAGACAGACGATGTATTATGACACCAGTTCTCTGGAGGGGAGGGTGGGGGATCTAAAACAACCAGATGGAAATGACTGAAAGATAAATTATACTCTTTAACGACTGAAATCAAAGTTTTCACGAACACTGTCCAAACACAGCATTAGCCTTCAGTTCAATTCAGTTTTATTTATATAACACCAAATCACAACAACAGTTGACTCAAAGCACTTTATATTGTAGGGTAAAGACCCTAAAATAATAGAGAGAAATCCCAACAATCAGACAACCCCTTCTGAGCAAGTACTTGGCGATAGTGGGAAGGAAAAACTCCCTTTAAACTGGAAGAAACCTGTGGCAGAACCAGGTAGATTGGGGGATCCATCTGTTTAGTAGTATCATTAAAAGCTTCTGTGGTTAATAAAACAAAGGAGATTCCCAAATTATTCCTAAATTAACTATATAAGTTATTTATAGCTTACTGCTTGCTCCTAAACCCGGAGAGGCAGCACACTGGTTGCTTTGTGTTTGGAGTTTGCATGTTATCATTGTGCCAGTGTGGACTCTCTCCTGGTATTCCTTGCCTTGTTGTCCAGTAATTTTCCTTTTTATTCTTTTTATTTTATTTGTTCTATATGCTGCTGTGAGAAAGACTGCCGTCGAAAAGACTTTTATTGTACAAGCTGGACAATGACAATAAAGAATCTATCTATATACTAGTAATGTTCTTGCTTGGTTACTCTGGGATTCTAAATATAGCTGTAGCTGTGAATGCTTGTTAGCCTTGCAATAGACTTGCAACCTGCCCAAGGTATACCTTGCCCTGCATCAGCTGGGATAGGCTCCCAGCCTCCCTGCAACCCTGAACTGGATAAGATGTTAAAAAAAATGGATGGAAAACACTTGGGAATAACATTCTTAAACCTGACTTTTGCATGTGTGGCATTGATGTAGATGTAAGCTAATGCCTGACTCAGGCTCCAAGCACAGCAAGTCTTTTTAGCCATGAGAAGTCCCTTTCAGACTCCCAAAAAGTAAGGGGGAAAGGCCAAGTGTCTCAGCTATGTGCTAGGTGCACACAGAACCAGAGTACTGGTTCAAACTAGTGAACACTAACAAAGGGTCTCCAAACAAGTCATATTGTCCCCTTTCTCATTTCTCAGTTTCTGCATTCTCAATTCCTCTCATCTTAGTCCCTCCCATCAGAGAGGCGAGCAGAGGAGCCGAGGGAGAGAGAGCACTTTAACAAAACGAGACATTCTGGAGCCATCTTTTTAAAGCAATATCAATTAAATCAGAAGGCAGACACAGGTGCATCATAAGTTGCTTTTGCCGTAGCCCAACTACTGCTGGATTTATGATGTCAGATATATGGGTTTTTTTTGTTTTTTTTTTACCATTTAAGGCTTTTTTAATTAAATTCACAGCATAACCCAATGTGAAAAGATTTTTAATCACACCCACACAAACTGTGAAGGGCTGAAAGTTTAATCACGCAGTTAAATAACTGAAACAGTGTATGGACTGAAAGGACTGTAGAGGTTGTAGCATATATTCAGCTGTGTGTGACACCTCTTTTATATATTAAAGTAAACACGCTCCTGCAAAGGATACAGCTTTTCTGGCAAGCCTCCTCTCTCCTCTGTCCTCCACATTTTAGGAGCTGAGACGTCCTTCAGTGAGACGCACTGACATGGATTTGAGGGCCACAAGCAAGACAACAGAGGAGAGGGGAGACGAGGAGATTACAGAAAATGAGAAATGAGAAAAGTTCTCTGTACTAACAGTCTGACTGTTTCGTAAAGTGGGCGTTGATTGCAGTTGATGCTTGTTTGGAGAAAAGGCACTGGTGTAGGCAAACACAGGGAAGAGGAGGACAAGGGTTTGAAAATGCTAATTATTAGAATACAAGAAAAGAATGGAGATTAGGTACAGGTGATACAGGTGAGACACAGGTATAATAGCGAGGGTCATGCAGTGTAAAAACTTGATTAATGCTTAATTTGTACATTTTTTATTGCTTGCCTAACAGCTCAGTTAGTTGAGACAACTAGTAATACCTGTTCTTAACATTGTTGATAATGAATTGTCATCACTGATTAGGTGGTAAATGGACTGGTTTTCATATACCGCCTTTCTGCTCAATTCAAGCTCTCAAATCACTTTCTACTGCAAATCTCATTCATCTGATCATACTCAGAGTCATACAGCAGTTTTATCTGTGCTTTTATCTATCTATCCCTAAGCCTTCACACAATGTGTGTGCGCTCACCTCTGAAAAGAAAAAGTCAAATCAGAGCTTGTGATCTCTGAATACAGGACGCCTGTTACTGCAGATGCTCCGGATCAAAGTGATGAATGATCAGTGATGCATTGCAGGCCATTAAAGAGACTGTCATAATGTCATTGTTGTACCTTGCCGTTATCAGTCTCTCATCCATAATTCCTGCCCCGTGGAATCAGTTCTGATAAGTGTAAACGTCATTTCTAACTCTTCATGGGCAAAAACAACCTGCTGTTTGTAGAGGAGATGCCTGTTCGCCTCCCGCAGTGCTTTGTTTTGGTTTCTTAGGAATAGGCTTCACATATAGATGAGGGAGAGCACAACCTAAGCGTGCCTCAGCCTTTCAGCACGAGGCTTGCCGCTCAGCACGTGCTCGGACACCTGTCTGGCCCTTCCCACTGCGGCGCACCTTCTAACGTTAGGATCACGCAGGACACTGGACTCCTGCACCGGACATTTTGGCTCTAAACGCCAATTGGATTCCACACACGAAAAAAACCACTTCGGATCCAAAATGGCGACCAGTTTCGGCTGTAGGACCCCGTGGTGATGCGGCTTCCATGGTAACGCCTCTCGCCTTTGAGATTGCGTAATGCCTGCATGAGCATCAGTGTTTATGTTTCGGATGAGGCCGAAAGTGAGGATGGCTTGATGACGCTGCACAGTTTGACATCGTTCCTTCAAACTTCACATAAATCCCGATGTTCACAGCAAATGCGAGTCTGAGCCCTGCACTTTATTTAACTAATTAGAAGAAGAAAAAAAAAGATGACATCACTGATTCCGCGGAAGGACGGAGACGAATCGGGAAGGGATGGACATCGCTTGCACGTGTGTATATTTTGGGGGAGGGGATGGAGCAATAAGCAACAGAAAGGCTGGGAGGGTGGGACTGGGACTCAGTCTCTAATCAAACTTGACTGAAGCTGGGGCCGGAGCTTCGTGCGCGCGTCCTTGCGGAGACTTGACGGTCAGATGTGGCTGTGACTTGTTACTGAAACAGCGCACATCCAACGATTTAAAAAGAAAAAAAATCACACTGTGACTTAAAGAAATTTAAGATGACAGTCCTCAAAGACATCCCGGAGAAATGGTTTCCAGTCGTTCTTTTCCCCCTGCAAGGAAAGAAAAAGAGAGGGCTGGATGGAAGAAAATCGAAAAAGAGGCGGACAGGTACGAGTCTGTGTGGGAAAATTAAGGCTGAAGTTGGGAAGCAGTCTTTACTGTCATCACCGCCAGGAGGCTGTTTATCGTGGAAACTATTTATTTGTTTCCTAATAAATATCATCTCTCATCTTCATCCCATCTGAGTCCAAGTTTCATTCCTGCTGCTTCATCTCTCTCTCACTCCATTTTGCATATGTGTTTGTATACATTACCTCATCATATTACACCTCTGCATCACAGACCTAGTTGGCTTTTTTTTTTGCACTGTAGCACTTTGTGTCAGTGAATGTTCACATTTATTACGCATCAGCATTCTCCCAAGATTTAAGAACAGAGAGATATCTGTCATTTTTCTGATTTCACACTTCAGTCTGTATCTTTTGGAGTTGACCCCAACAGACTTAAACTAGTTGCTTAATCTCAGCTGTTTCCTGGTGTTTAGTGCTGACTGTGAATCTCTGTTACTTCAGTGAATTATGCCACAAACCAGAGTTTTGCTTGGATCCGGTATAAATATGTGGCTGATGTCCTTGTCTCTGCTGCATGAGTCCCTGATCAATCTTCCAGGCGCCAGCCCTCCACTGCACTGCTCCATCTGTATTCTTATTCCTTAGCTTAACTATCTCAAATCACCCTGGATGTGCACCTTCATTTGACCTCCACTCCATCATTCTCTGACTGTGTCACTAGCATTGTTTTCCAGCAAATTAGATCACCGTATGCGTGTGCTGGGCTGCACACGACTCTGCTATCCCTTTTTCACCTAATTAGATCAGCCACTGTGAGTGATGCTCACGTCTCCGCAGTCTGATCTGACCCTGACTTAGTTTTAGTCATGGCAGGGACATTAGCGCTTCCCGTACTGTAATTCACACTGAATGACTGTGGTCGTTATTGTTCTGAATTCAGTCTGCACTAACTCTGTTGTGCAAGTGTGTGTCGCTTGTGGAGACATAAGGAGGATTGTGTCCTCACATGTCCAGCCATGAGCAGAGACAGTGTTAAAGAGACAGGAAAGTGGATGAAACAAAATTAGTGCTTTTGCATTAGGTTACAGTTACTCTTTCTATATGACATTAGGTATTTTAGTTTAAATCAATATTTATTAACTCCATTGTGTCTCAGCCCTTTATGGAAACCTTATGCTGGAAGTAAGGCTGCCACTGAAAGTTTCTCCGTAATGGAGCTTTATAGATTCACGCAGGTTTACTGTATGGTGTGCAGCCTGCGTCAGGGCTTCTAATACCCTTGAAGTTGTCAGAGACATTAAACACTTACTGAGCAGTTTGTTAAAGATGCTCATGCATTTAGGCTGAGGTGTTCAGCTTGCACAGCAGTGGCTGGGATAGACACAGGCTGGTCCTGACTTCACATTGGTGCTTAGCTGGCACAAGGATCTTGGCTTTTCCCAGCAGCCTTGGCACTGCATGTCAGACAGATCTCTCTGGTGGACACTTGTCCCAGGAAACAACATGGTGACCTTCAGCTCAAGAGGAGAAATGCCGGAGGGATTGGAAAAGTTTGTGGATTGTGCACAATCACATTCACAAACCTGATGTTGTACTTGTCAGGGTTTGGGAACATGAACATTGATATCATTAACCCACAGCTTATTTGTATGCACCCAGAAATCTCACATCTGTCAGACAGAAACTCCAAGAAAGGGAAGTTGATGCCTGAAACAATTTTTCTTATGTAGCTGTTTTAAATTTTTCTAATAAATCGTGCAACTCAACAACAGCCACAGTGACAGATAGGAATATTAATTATTAAGTATTTCACTTGCTTTTGGAAACGATAAAAAACAGTTTGCCTCCTGGGTGCTTGCATATTTGTCACACTTACATGCTTTGGATCATACCAATAAATAATAAACAAAGTTAACGCAAGTAAATAGAAAATTGTAGTCTTTAAACATCACTGTGGAGGAATTTTGGTCCACTCTTCTCTGTAGAATTGTTTTAATTCAGTCGCACTGGATGGTTTTCCAGCATGAGCGGCCTTTTAAAAGTCACGCATAAATATTGCAATCTGATTTTGTGGCTGTGGCTCAGGAGATAGTGCAGGTTATCCATTAATTGGAAGGTCAGTGGTTCAATCCTGCACTTTTTCCAGTCTGCATGCCAGAGTATCCTTGGGTGAGATACTGAACCCCCAAATTGTTGAATGTTAGATAGAAAGGAAAAAAAAGAAATCGGGAAGGGGCAAATACTTTTTCAGGACACTGTGCATAAATTTTGACTATGCTTTTGTCTTCTCTGTCTTCTTTGTCCGCTCCTGGCAGATAGTTACTCTTCACTGAGTGTGGTTCTGCTTGAGGTCTCTTTGTGGTAACAGGGAGTTGCCAGCCCAACAAGCACTTTACCGGAAATTATTGCATTGTTGGGGTTATTTCTCTAATGTTGTATGGTCTTTGCCTTACAGTGTAAAGCACCATGAGGTGACCGTAGTTGTGAACTGACCTCTTTTTAATAAAACTGAGCAAAATACATTTAAATATGCCAATATTTTATCAACATAACAAACAATGATGTAATTATTTCTGCTATTGTCCCACTCATTGTCAGTCTCACTCAACACCATCAGAAATAAGTGGAAGTAATGGGTTTTTCTAAATTGACTAAATCCAGCCTGACAAAAGCACAGCTGGTCTAAAGCCGACCAGAGCTAATCTGTCACATCAGATCTGTCTTATAACCTGACGGCAAAGTGCAGCTCTAATGGGATCACTTTAAGTGGCCTCTGTCTCTTTTGGTGAAGCCAAATGCAGCAGGGACACAGATGTAGGTTATGAGCAGTGCAAAAGCTTCACCGTGGTGCAGAAACACAGGAAACCACAGTGTCTTTGTTTATGTGCCGGCATTTGATTATAGCCCATTGGTTTCTGTTGTGTGATGTCCCTTCCTGTGGCACCTCACTGTCTATCACAAATCTGTCAAAAGGATGCTAAGGACTGTGCTTTTATGCACAAAACATGCACTTGACCTTGAATATTACTTTGGTGTGCATGTGTGAGTGTGTACTCACCTGTGCAAAATGACCAGTAATTTCATTTAAAAAGCCATTTCATCAATATTAGAAGAGAAGCGACCGGTGGTGGAGGAAGATGAGGAGGGGAACTCCCAACCTACTTTGCATCAGCATAACAGAAACCTAAAAACAGCAGTAGGATAAAGTGCAAGGTCAGGAGGAGGGGTGCACAAGAGATTGAGCACAGGAAAAAAGAACTGTCTTAATTTTACTCTCTGAAACTTGAAGATTATACTATGATCTGCCTTTATCGGTGCCTAAACTTTTGCGCACACTCGTGTTTGGTTGCACGTGTGGCTGGCCCGACTGCACATCTGGTTAATAACAAAGAGTAGTAGCAGCTAAAAAACATCAGCGGTAACTGGCCTGCTTATTGGTTTTGCATGCCTCCTTCCTGACACTCTGTATCTATTACACTCAACCAATGCACAGCACAGTCGCTGATGTATGAATACATGCTTCAACACTGTCGGCTGTCTTCTTCAATGCTGACCTGTACGACTGCAATTGCACATAATATAATACAGTTTTATATAATAACACTCATTCTGAATGTCCATTACTATTAGTAAGTAAGATAGCATCCATAAGAAATTGTACTTTATATTCAACCCACAATCGAACTACATAGTAGTTCATTTATTTTATTTGTTTTTCTATGATTATTATTCTTTTTTTTTTCTTTTCTTTTAGTGTAGTTATTTATTTTACCGTGAGGGGAACTCTCAAAGTAAAAATGTCATTGCTCAGCGTATCCACTGTGTTTTGGGGTGTATATGACAATAAACTTCGTGATTGAACTGCTTGATTCCCTCTCTTTTGTTCTCCAGGTTTTAAGAAGCTGTTAATAGTGCCGACATTTTTAAACTCTGCAGTTTGCCAAACATCCTAAACATTCATTCTTATGCTCACTTATAGTATGTGTTTGTTATGATGCCTTAATGACTCATCTTGTGTGCTGTGTTTCCGCAGAGGAGGAAAGAAGGGTCAGAGCCAATGACAGAGAGTACAACGAAAAGTTTCAGTATGCCGTAAGAGAGTCTGCCGTTTTCTATTGTACATATTCCAAAATTTATACTTGTAAAGCGATTTAACTGAGAGGTATTTTCTTCCCTCCTCATCCTCCAGAGTAACTGCATCATGACATCCAAGTACAACATTATCACTTTTCTGCCCGTCAACCTGTTTGAGCAGTTCCAGGAAGTAGCCAACACCTACTTTCTTTTCCTGCTCATACTACAGGTGAGGAATCAAAGAAAGAGAGAAGGCTTAAGGGAGACATGATTTTCTAGTTAACGCCCTTAAAGGACCGTGATCAGTAACTGTTAATTAAAGTTTGGTGGTACAAAATTAGATGGAGGTTAATGCATTCAAATATCAAATGACTGATCCGTAATCTATTGTTGAAATAGAAAATAAGATATTAATAAAAGACTTTTAGGGAATTAGTGAGCCCCACAGTTTCCTGCACTTGAGAATATGATGGAAAAAAAACATCATCAGTGCTGAATATAAGATTAGTTATTTCATAACAAATCATTTCAAACACATTTCGCTGTCAACAAATTCCTGTCTACCACTTAATAATGTCTCAATGTCTAGTGGATGGAGTAACGTGAAAATTCATACACACAGGGTGCTTAGTTAGCCCATCGGGAGAAGGAGGCAAACTATATGCTGTAAGGCCAATGCAGAGGCCCAAGGCCACTTGCTGCACGTCTTCCCGCTGCTGTCTCCCCTAGCTTTCCTGTCATAATAAAGCCGAAAAAGCCCGAAAAACACACATGCCAGAGGCTGAATCCCACTGATGCTTGGAACGTTTTCTGCACACCAGCAGCAAAATTTCATTATGTGCAGTACTTAAAAATTCTCAAACTCTACTGTATGATTTTAGCTATGACAGATTATCAATTATCAATATTTTAAATAATAGTAAGTGAGTGTATAATCATGAAATCTGCACATCATCAACATGTGACTGTGGGAAAGTGAGGATGCTGATTTTAAGTCCAGGCTAACAGGGCTGTTGTTAAGTCTTAGTCTTTATGTTATTGCATTTATAGAAGCCACTGTAAGTTCTCCTGTTCACTAGGCTAGAGATATTGAGTTAATTGCAATCTTAAACCTTGCTAGATGTAATGAAATCCTACCCACAGCTCCTTTAAACTCATTTCAAAGCCCAAACATGTTATTTCATAGTTAAACCAAAGTGTTTGGTTCCTAATGCTCTGATGAAGTTAGGGGCCTATTATCGAACAACTGCTTATTCTAAAACTACCCAAATAAACCTGTGTACTGTAGCTTCTTTCTTTTTGCCTCCTTGGTACGGTGTTATCATGATTTGGTGCCATCAGGTACACCCAGCATCATAACAAGCTGTCTACAATGTGACTGGGTATTACACGTACCTATCTCTGTATCTTATACTGCCTTTGTTTTCCTTTTTAAAAGTAATTTGCATAATAATCTTTGTCTCCCTGTGTTTAGTTGATTCCTCAGATCTCCTCCCTCTCCTGGTTCACTACCATCGTGCCTTTAGCTCTGGTGCTCAGCATCACTGCAGTAAAGGATGCCACGGATGACTACGTGAGTATGTTTTCATGCACCACAGGCACAGACACGAGTCTGTATTTCTAGTACACGTTGTCTTTTGTCATCTCCAGTTTCGTCACAAGAGCGACAACCAAGTGAACAATCGTCAGTCTCAGGTCCTCATCCGTGGCTCGTGAGTCATTACAGCTGACAACTTACCTGTTCAGACTTTACCCATCTTGATTTAAGAGGTTTCTTAAAATAGAGCAGCATCTGTTACTTCTTCTTTTTTACTGTTTCTCTTTGTTTTACTATTCCAGGCTTCAAAATGAAAAGTGGATGAATGTTCGAGTGGGTGATATTATTAAACTTGAAAACAACCAGTTTGTGGCAGTAAGTGTGCACCCAGCACAGTGATGTGAATCGACACACAAAAACAAAAGAAAACATAGTGATCAGTGGTCCGACAAGTCCCATTTATCTACCATTACAACAGTTTAGTGTTCAGCACCAGCAGCTTCTGGTATATTTAGGCCTCTGTTTGATCATAATAGCTTTCAGTGGACCATGAGCTATGATGCTAAATGGATTGTAATACATTATGTGCTTCGTTAGGAGATGTTGTAGAAGTGCTTCATTTAATCACTAACATGCTTTCAGTTGCAATTACTCTGCCTTTGCTTGTAGCGGCAATAGATGCAAATGTCCGTTGCTGTGTCATCAGCGCTTTTCTAGTTCAGTCCATGTTGACCGTGCCGATGCTAATCTCAGCTGTTGTATCCATTTTCAGGCTGACCTGCTCCTGTTGTCTAGCACTGAACCTCATGGTCTCTGTTACATTGAGACAGCCGAGCTAGACGGGTCAGAAAACACGCTGCACCTCAACATCTGCTCATTCGACCAAAAAAAAAAAAAAATCTACAGAAGCAACGCAACACTACATCTAAACTGCTGTGTGTGGTTTTATCTTGCAGAGAGACCAATATGAAGGTGCGTCAGTCTGTGTCAGTGACATCTGAACTTGGAGACCCGAACAACTTGGCTTCATTCGACGGTGAGTTAGGAGGAGAAACTTGTTTTCTCTTTTTGCATTGCAAAATAAAGGTTAACGGTCTTCAGCATGCACCAGGAAGCTTGAATCAAATGTTTTCTCCATGATGCCCTTGCACATTTATGATCACAAATGCACACTAACATTCACACACAAACAGAGACGCACGCTTTCTGTACTGCTTCACCACCAGTGAATGGCAGCCTATCACACACCCACCGCATCACTGTGTCAGCACATCACACCCACACACTCCTCACCTGCTCAGGAAAATGCATTACTGCAGCAAGTCAGCTCACATTTTGCCTCACATCAGCTTACAAAAGGGGTGCGATCCTCCCTCTGTGCACGTGTTCAGGTGCATGACAACAGCGTGATGTCATCCGGATGATTAATTCAATTCTAAAAAAAAATAGCAGTGACTGGATTCAGATGGCTATGACTGAGCATCTAATTTGCATTTGTGTGTTTGCTTGTCCGCACTCTTCTTTGTGTGAAGGCGAGGTGGTGTGTGAGCCCCCCAACAACAAGCTGGATCGTTTTTCTGGGACTCTGTACTGGAGAGAGAAGAAATATAGCCTGACCAATCAGAACATGCTCCTCCGAGGATGTGTGCTCCGCAACACTGAGGCTTGCTACGGCCTGGTCATCTTTGCAGGTAGGTGTGTGTATGTTTGCATGGAAAAATAATGCATTTTGTGTATGTTGCAAGTCTTACCCTGTTTCTGTTTGCCAGGCCCAGACACCAAGCTAATGCAGAACAGCGGTCGCACCAAGTTTAAGCGTACGAGTATTGATCGATTGATGAACACACTGGTCCTCTGGGTAGGACATCCCACACTTCTCATTTTCATAGCTCATAACTATTTCAGGACATGATCTCACTGGCTTGAATTTAGTTTCATATATCTGCACTAGTGATGTATTCTATTCTAACTTAGGCTTAAATGACTACAGATCTAACTGTAACATTCATTCATTTACCTCTCTTCTTCTTCTGTATCCATTTTCTGTCAGATCTTTGGCTTCCTGGTGTGTATGGGTATGATCCTGGCTGTGGGTAATGCAGGGTGGGAGAGAGAGGTGGGGTCCTTGTTCCAGAGCTACCTGGCTTGGGACACTCCTGTGAATAACTTCCTGTTCTCGGCCTTCCTCTCCTTTTGGTCCTATATCATCATTCTTAATACCGTCGTGCCTATCTCTCTATATGTCAGGTAGGAAGAAAACAATAGAGAACCATATTATTGTGTCATGGATCTATAAGAATGTATAAATGATCCTTGCAGACAAAAACCCTGTGTTTGCCTTTCCCGCACATAAACTGGTGTTTATAAAGGAAGAATGTATGGACCTCATGCATAGAAAACTGTGCAAAAGTCTTAAGCCAACCCTCATTTCTTCATATTTTGCTTCCAAGGAGCCAGACTTACTTCTGACTTTTTTAAATGGTCTTGAGCAAAAGTTCTCCAGACTTTATGAAGGTCTTTCAAAGTGTTTCTTTGGAAATTTGCTTCTTTTTCACTCATTTTCAGTCCAGTCCTTGTACCTGACCATGTTCATAGGAATGCTTGTTTTTGTTTGTTTGTTAATCATTAAAACATAAAAATGACAACTAACTCAAAACCTAACACCTCAACACCTAAAAGAAAACTTCCTACAACAGATTAATAGTATCTGAAAGTCCTTATGAAATTGGAAAAGACAAAGCAAAGACGTGACACAGGACCTAAAAGATGCATCTGACCCGTCAATCTGCTGTTCCCTGAAACTTCATCAGAATGGCCTCAATGGAAGTATAGCTGTTAAGAAGCCATTCTTAAGAACTGGACTGACAATCAGTGGTAACAGGTCTGATGGAGTGATGAATCCAAATGTGAAATTTTCGCATTTGTGCACTGATTGTTCAAACCAGTATGTACACAGGAGGTAAAGAGAGAGGTACAACAATGTCTACAGCCATCTTTAAAACACAGTCAAGGCTCTGTCATGGTTTCAACATTTCAGCCAGTGGTTCTGGAGATCTTGACAAAACTAATGGAAGTATGAGCAAAGAAAAGTACCGTCAGATTTTGAAACACCATGCATCTACCATCTGGACAATGTCTGATTGGCAACAGCTCAACAGTGATTCCAAACACACTGCCAAAGCAGTAAAAGCATACCTGGATTACAAAACACACACACACTAAAACACTATCAGTCATGGACCTCAACATGATTGAAGCAGTGTGGGATCATCTTGTCAGAGAACAGAACAACAGGCAGCCACCATCCAAAGAAGAGCTTTGAATGCCCCTCAAGAATCCTGAAGAACTATTCCTGAAGACTACTTGAAGACATCACAAGAAACCTGCCTCAGAGAATTCAGGCTGTGTTGGAGAATAAGGGTGCTCATACCAAATACTGACTTTAAAGCTGGTTATAATTTTATAAACTTGTCTTCTGCCTTTTATCTTGCTGTACTTATCTTGCTGTCAATAGATTGCTGTACTTCAAAATATCAAGAAATTATGGGTTGCGCAACAATTGCACAAACAATGCATAATACTGGACTTGTGACCATGCGTGTTCCCTGCTTTACATAGAAAGTCAGCCACAATACTCAGAAGTAGAGATAAAAATGAGTTTAGACAGAGATTAATATAAAGCAGCAGTTGGAGATAGTGTTTACCATTTGCAAACATCATTGAAAATTTATTGTGTACTTGGTTTTATCAGTCCTCTTATCACAGTCATTCATTGGTAATATTAGTGCTATAAAAAGCCGATGCCTGGTGGTGCAATGGCCCCAATTACTTTTCATTTACAAGAGTTTTTCTTCTGTTTGTGTCTCCAGAAGTGAGGCAAACAAAACCCACATTTCTTTTTTCTTGTTCTCCTCATTTCTCTGGTCAGGCCAGTTGTGGTCTTTTGTTTTCCTAACAACTTCAGGTGCAAATAGGAGTGCAAGTATTGAAATAAAAGGGTGTCTATACCCAGTCAGAGAAGGGGAAATGAGACTCGTGCACATGCATAAATTTCATAATGAGTGAGATTTACAAAAGAGGAACATGCATACCCACAGCTGTATAAGCGTGATTTAAAAATCACTATGTGCTTTTCTGCCTTTGCATGCACACAATTTTACTGTGTATGCAAAGAGATCTGGTCCTTGGTAGTAAGTAAGTCAGTGAACTGGACTGACTATATGCCAAATGTATTTGGCCAGAAAAGCAAACTTCAGAAATTTGTATAGAGAAAAGTTTTATAGGCATAGAAAAAATGTCAAAACAGATTACAGCAATCATCAGAAAGAATTTGTGAACAAGGTAGAAAAAAATGTATGAAGTCTAAAAAAATAAATATTTTTCAAAAGAAACAATGCTGAATTTTGTAAAACCTCTAGAATTTAGACTGACTGTAAATTAATTATAGTCCATTCTGGCCTGAAAACTGTGATTTTCAAAAGCAGTAAAGCAGTTTTGTTTATGTTTTGACATTTTTGCTGTGAAGCACTTTGTGATATTTATCTTTAAAGGTGTACTGTAAACAATTTTTTATTTACTTACCATTTATTTTAAACTGTGAACTGTTCTGAGTTTGTAACCTCTCCCCTTCCTCACCTGCTCCAGTGTGGAGGTGATCAGGCTCGGTCACAGCTACTTCATTAACTGGGACCGACAGATGTTCTGCTCACAATGTAACACAGCAGCTGAGGCCAGGACCACCACTCTGAACGAAGAACTGGGACAAGTAAGTGTCCAGACTCGCTCTGTACTCTGCGAATCCATCCATTGTGCTTTGCTTTGAGTAGTTATTTACTCCTAAAATGATCCTAGGTCGAATACATCTTCAGTGACAAGACTGGAACACTCACTCAGAACATCATGACGTTCAATAAGTGCTCCATCAATGGACAGAGTTACGGTAAGGATACACACAATAAATGTGCATGTAGCAGAGACCGTATATACATGTATATCAGATCTCATACATGTGGTGTTGATGTGTTTGTCAGGTGAAGTAACAGACCCACTGGAAACTCAGCCAAAGGTGTGTATCAGTATTTTTTGGATAAATAATAGATCACATGCGCTTAATGTATGTTAGCACCTGTTATTTTATTTATCACTCATTTGTCTTCAGAGGCTGGACTTCGCTCCCTTTAACCCGCTGGCGGACCCAGACTTCTGCTTCTATGATGACAAGCTGCTGGAATCAGTGAAAGTGAGAGACTCGTGCACTCATGAGTTTTTCCGCCTGCTCTCCCTCTGTCACACCGTTATGAGTGAGGAGAAAAGTGAGGGTAAGCTTTAAAAAAAGGGAGACGCTACTGCAAAACAGCAAATAATGACATCAAAACTCAACATCTGCTCATTTGTTATTGTATAATATTTAATCACTATTTTACCTGCCTGCACAGGAGAGCTGGTTTATAAGGCTCAATCTCCAGACGAGGGCGCTTTAGTGACGGCGGCTCGAAACTTTGGCTTTGTGTTTCGCTCCCGAACTCCTGGGACAATAACCACCACAGAAATGGGACAAACTGTCACCTACTCGCTGCTCGCCATACTGGACTTCAACAACATACGCAAGCGAATGTCTGTTATAGGTGTGTAGCGATCACTGCTTTTTCTTCTCATGTCACTACAAAAAAAAATAATAATCAGAATATTTTTAGTTTACATTTAAAAATTCAGAAAGAAGTTAAAAATGCACTCAGCAGTGTAGGCTTGAGAAATAACCACTTGTACCTACTCAGAGCGACTTTATTGAAGAATGTGTGCTTATTCTTCTTGTTTTTACCTTTTCTGGATGACCTGTGTATGGTGGCCCTGAGAGGTCAAATGCACAGAAACTTAAGAAAACACTAGTAAATTGAAAAATGCTACAAAAGCACACAAAACACAATGGAAATGGAAAAAAATGATGCAAACACAACACCTATGAATCATCAGGTTCTTTTAAGCGTGTCTCAGTGCAATCCTCCACATATTTTGGTTTCTGTCACTTCCGTCACATTATTGTCTTGTTTTGTGAGATTTGGTTTTTTTTTTCACTTCCATTGTGCATTGTCTGCTTTTGCAGCATTTTTCTATTTGCTGTGTTTTCCTAAATTGCAGTGCATTTGACCTTTCAGGGCCACATGTATCTGTGCAATGTCACAAGATAATCACTTAACAGCTTGCCATAGCAGAAACTCAGTGCTATTGTACAGGATGACATTGTGGTGCAATCTTTATCTTTGTTGCCACATTGGTGCATAAAAGTTCTGGGTTTTAACTTTTGTTTTTTTTTGTTTTTGTTTTTCTTTTTTTTGCCTTTCTGTGTGAAGTGTAGTACTCTGGCTTCCTCTCACAGTCCAAAGACATGCATGTTAGGTTAACTGGTGATTCTGAACTGCCAGTGAACGTGTATGGTTGTCTGTCTCTCTGTGGCAGCCCTGCAATAACCTGGTGACCTGTCTAGGGTGTATCTCACCTCTAGACCCATGACAGCTGAAATATGCTCCAGGCCAAACCCAGTGAACCTGAATTGGATGGGTGGATGAATGTGCTGTAAATATGACCTCTGGTCATAAATTGCTTTTTCCTCTGCTGCCAGGCTCTGAGGACACACATATACTACCGGTGGCCTTTGTTAAAGAGTTCTTCTGTTATTGTGAAGGTGATGGACAAATTGTCTGGATCCCTGAGATTTTTTTTTTCTTCATTACTCTCTTTTTTATCTTCAGTACGTAACGCAGAGGGCAGGATTCGTCTCTACTGTAAAGGAGCTGACACTGTTCTGTTGGAAAGACTCCACCCTTGTAACCAGGAAGTGATGAGTATTACTTCAGACCACCTCAATGTAAGGCAACTCTTGGATGGATGGCTTGAGCTGCACTGCCATCTAGAGTCTCCACACTTTAAAACAACTTTTAACAGCATTTCATTTTTATTTACCTTCTGCTGATGAGACAGTCAACATCACCACGGCATGAGACATTTCTTAGCTTAAGTACAGGTTAAAAATCATCAAACAAGACTACTTAATGCTTAGTCATGTGATTCTTAATGTCAGAGTATATGTGCCCTTCTGTATATTTTTGTTTTTGTACATATTTATGTGTATATTTTTGGTGCTAGGAGTATGCAGCAGATGGGTTGCGGACCCTGGCTCTGGCCTACAGGGACCTGTCAGAGGATGAATGGGAGGCCTGGTCAGAGAGCCACCGCTTTGCTGATAAGGCCACGGACTGCAGGGAGGACAGACTGGCAGCAGCTTATGAGGAAATAGAACAAAATATGATGGTCAGTGAGTTTATTTTCAGATAATGTATGAATCTGTAGCGAGATAATGTGTCTTTCTTATTGCAAGATTTATGTGTGTGTGTGTGTGTGTGTGTGTGTGTGTGTGTGTGTGTGT
>VVHJ01025550.1:17077-36413 GCA_015107715.1 Tylochromis polylepis
CTATTTGTTCTTCATGTAAAAAGTTCAAATAAAATAAAAATGTTGCAATGAGCAAGGGGAACTTGTTGGGATCACTGAAACTTAAGCAGTTCAAGGGAAATTCCTTTCTTTTACTTTCTATTTTTGTAGCATACAGATGCTTTTCAGTTTTGATTTTCTACTCATAGTGTTAACACACAAATTGCATTTAAGCCCGTCATATATTTCCTTAAATTTGGAATTTATTTGTTTGTGTTTCTCTCTCTCGGCCTGTGTGTCTAGCTTCTGGGTGCCACTGCTATAGAGGACAAGCTGCAGGAAGGCGTTCCAGAGACCATTGCCGTCCTCTCGCTGGCTAACATTAAAATCTGGGTTCTTACTGGAGATAAGCAGGGTGAGATGCACGCACTTTTGCACCAGCTTTCAGAACTTACTGTGCATGTTTAAAACGTTTAAACATGTTTAAATATTTTAGGTAACAGTTTAAAACCCAAAAGAATCTACAAAATTTAAACAAATTATAGAGCATCATCCTTGTGATAAGGAGGTTGTTGAAACTGAAAACTTTAAGCATCAGTGCACCTATTTGCACCTTGACTGTGTGGGTGTATTGTCATTCATGTAAACATACAGTACTGCTACACCCCTCTTGCTATTGCAGTCTGATCTATGTACTTGGCTAGCAGTGGTAACACTAATTTCTAGAAGTTTATCATGTATTCTGTCATCACCAAAGGATCGTAGGCTGTAGGGATGAGTGCAGTGAATGAAAAATAAAGGGACATGTTGACTGACATGCCTGCAGCAACTATTATAGTTTAAGGCTGGAGGCATGCCTGCAAGAGGAGAAGTAGCAGAGATGATGAGCAGTAAATTAGCTAATAGCTTTTAACTGAAGCAGCACTTGTATTTGTTAGCTCCTCTCCCATTCCTTCACACAGAAACGGCTGTAAACATAGGCTACTCCTGCAAGATGCTGACAGATGATATGACTGAGGTTTTCATCATCAGTGGACACACTGTCCAGAGCGTACGGCAAGAACTCAGGTCAGTCTGGTTATGTGCACACTGTACTAGACTGTACACTGTGGGATCAAGACTGGGACTTTAAATGACAAACTCCAGATGATGGGTGGACAGAAACTAAGAAATGTATGCATGATTGAAGTCGGTAGGTGTGGTAGCAACATGTTCCAACTACTCTGTGAGAATCACTCGACAGTGACCAGAGCTTCTTGACTCATTTCTAGTCAAATCAACCAGCTCACGCTGTGAGGACTCATTCATGACCCTGACCCTAACCTTATGTTTTTGGTAAAAGCAAAAAGAAATCATTTAAAGAGCTTTTTCCCAGACTTCAGGGATCAATTAAAAATGACATGTACTTATAGCAAAGGGTTAGAGTTCTGGTCATCACTGATTATGGCTGAGAACACGCAAGGTTAAATATGAGCAGCATTGCAAAATACCCCTTAACTATGAAGTCAGTCATTTTTGTCTTTAGAAAGTGAGCAAATCCAGTGTTTTGGGGGAAAAAATGGATTTTGGATAATGGTGCCATATAATAGTGCAAAGAAGACACTTTGAGAGTTTCACGGAAATCAAAGTGTCGATGAGTGCAGAAAACAAAAACACAAATCTACTAATCTACATTCAAACAGCCAAAACATAAACTAATCTTTCAAAGACAGAAGAACTCTGAATTGGTATTTTGATGTTCTTTGTGCAATGGTCAAATTCACTTAGAATGTGCAATTATTCAAGTTATAAAGAGCCTATATTGGAATATCAGGCTCAAGATAAAGATACCACTAACCTTCTTGACATTCACGTTGCTTTTCCAACTATCCCCCTTTCGTTTGCTTTTTTGAGTCTATATTCTTTATCCCACAGTCAGATCTCCATTTTTTCTTTTGCTGTGCATAATCATGTTGTCATGTACTTGTGTCTCTGTGGTGCAGACAGGCCCTGTTGATGTGGGCTTTGTTTGTCTTCCTCTCTAGGAGGGCGAGGGAAAGGATGATTGAGCTGTCACGTACCAGAGATGGAGTTAAAGAGGAAGGAATGCAGGGATGGGGGGAGGCATGTTTCAATGGAAATGGATTCAAAGAAGGACAAGAAGGAGGTGATACGGCAGGCGGAGGAGGGGGAGTAGGAGTGGGGAAGCAGCTGGATGGCTCTCCCCCTCCTCCTCCTCTGCCCCTCTCTAACTTAATGGACAACATCTCAGGAGAGTTTGCCCTCGTAATCAACGGTCACAGTTTGGTATGAATAACACTCCTCCATGCTCTCTGTCATGGAAATGTAAGCTTAGTTGCATAAAAACAATTCTTCCTCATTAAGTACTTTTCTCCAAAGCTGCAACTTTGACTCCTTTTACCACTTGAATGTCTAAAATCCTTCTCTCTCTCTCTCTCTCTCTCTCTCTCTCTCTCTCTCTCTCTCTCTCTCTTTGTTGTCTTGTGGTAGGCTCACGCTCTCGAAGCGGACATGGAGGCAGAGTTTGTGTCGACAGCGTGTGCGTGCAAAGCGGTCATCTGCTGTAGAGTCACGCCACTGCAGAAAGCTCAGGTGGTGGAGCTCATCAAAAAGCACAAGAAGGCCGTCACGCTGGCTATAGGAGATGGTGCTAATGACATCAGCATGATCAAAAGTGAGTTGTGCAAAAGTGTAACTGAAATATCTTTTTCAGAAAAGAAGAGAGAAGTTGGGTTTAGTCATTTGGGTGGCTTGTCTACTTTTAAGCAATGGAAATCCTAAGCAGAAGTGTGGCTGTAGAAGTTGTTTATCTGCACGCTGTTCCTAGTAGTGATGTAGGTTATGTGGAAATCTGTGTTGCAGGAGGTCCTCCTGAGGTAAAGGTTTGGTTGTCAGGAACGTAGGTGTGGTGCGTGTTCTCTTAGGCCTTATTTACAAATAATTTGGCCACTTCTTATAGATGGATGTGATGCTGACACACAAAACAAATCCACAGAATTCAATTTTTAATTTTAGTGTCACTCCTAAAATCCCAGAACATCAAATATGTCCTGTTAAGCTTTGAAAAGATGTTTAGAAGAAAAGGTATTTGTGTTTAATACAATGGAGGCTTGTGTTTGAACCGTTCACTGTACGAATAATTTCAGTAAGACTGAACTATACTGTCAATCACTGCTTCATAATATTTATTTCTAAGCTTAAAGGCAAACCAAGAGAGAACTATTAATACCTCAGTGCTCTGTTTCTCTGCATGTCTTGTAATCAGTGTGTTGTAAGTGCATCACCCTGTGTGTGTTTGTCTGTGGATGTACATCATGTCTACATATCTGCATGCAAGTGCAAAACAGAAATGCAATCAGTGCAGCAGTGAGGAGAAGGATTGTTTCACTTCCTGTAATTTCTAATTTAAAAATCTCAAAACAATCATATGTTTTTCCCTCTTCTGTGCTCTTTGTGTCCAGCTATTGAAAAGGGAACACATACCCCAGTTAAATTGAGAATTATGGTTTTATTAATGGTAATACTGGTTTCTCAATCTGTTACCAGCAGTTAGTGGGAAGTTTGTGGGACATTTGTGGGAACCTTGGGTTCCCAAGTTGTGAAAACATTTTCTGGCTACTGCTTTCTTCCTCCACATAATTTTATGTGGCATTAGTCTTCTCGGCAGGAAGGTAATGAGAATGCTAAAGTTGCTTAGTTATTCAACATGGCATTAACTATAGCTCATAACCTAGAGGAAAGGTTCTCCATTAGAACATGAAAAGTTTTATTAGCTAGAGTTAGCTTTTGCCACTGTATTCACTTATTAGATTGTGTAAAATACAGACAGCAGAGCATAAAGGTAACCTGTTATGTCCATATGTCCCCCTACTCTATTTCTTTATTCTTGGACTCTGCAAGTGGTTTTATATTATTCACAGTTTATAATAATCCTACTTATTTATTGTTATGCACTGGTCCTTTATGCAACAGTTGTTTTATCTCAGTCTTTCTTCTGACTTTCTGCCCTTCATAAACAGAAAGTTTGAACAGTAGGTGTGTGGGGCGTCAAAGCTGAGTGCTTTGGATGACCATTTTGGTTTTCCCCTCTCACTGACATCATACATATCCGAGAAGAAAACAGTGTGAAACTTTTACTATGCTAATTTTAAGCGTTTACACTGGGGCGAATAAGTGTTTGCCCTCATCCTGGTTTCTTAGTTTTTTGCATATTTGTCACACTCATCATGTTTCAGATGATCAAAGAAATTTTAATATTAGACAAAGATAATCTGAGTAAATGCAAAATGCAGTTTTTAAATGATGGTTTCATTTATTAAGGGGAAAAAAAGCTATCCAAACCTAGCTGACTCTAGATGAAAAAGTAATTACCCTCTACTTGTGATTAACCACGTTTTAGAAAGATGAGTTCAATTTCACTAGCTACACCCAGGCCTGATTATTGGCAGACCAGTAGAATCAAGAAAGTCAAACAGAACCTGTCTGACAAAGCAAAGTAAGCTAAAAGATCTCAAAAAGTAACACATCATGCCACAATTTAAAGAAGCAGCTGAGAAACAAAGTGATTGGCGTCTAACAGTCTGAGAAGGGTTCCAAAGCCATTTCTCAGGCTTTAGGATTCCATTGAACCACAGTGAGAGCCATTATCAACAAATGGAGAACCTCCCTAGGACTGACTAGCCTTCCAAAATCACTCCGAAATCCCATTGATGACTCATCCAGGATGTCCTAAAAGAACCCAGAACAACATATCAAGAACTGCAGACCTCATCTGCCTCAGTTAAGATCAGAGTTCATGATTCAACAATAAGAAAGAGACTCAACAAAAATGGCATAAATGGGAGAGTTCAAAGGTGAAAACTACTGCTGACCAAAAAGAACACAGAGGCTTGTCTCACATTTAGCAAAAACATCTTGATGATCTCTTTTGGGAAAATATTCTGTTGACTGATGAGACAAAAGTTGAACTTTTTAAAGGTTTGAGTGCCTTTGGCATAAAACTAACACAGCATTTCATAAAAAGGACATCATACCAATAATCACACATGGTGGATGTAGTGTGATCTGGGGTTGATTTGCTGCTTCAGGACGACTTAATTCATGGAAGCATGAATTCTGCTCTCTACTGAAGAAGAATCTCCAGCCATCAGTTCGTGCCCTGACGGTCAAGCTCACTTGGGTTATGCAGCAGGACAATTAACACACAACAAGTCCACCTCTGAATGGTTAAAAAAAAAAATGAAAGATTTTGAGTGGTTTAGTGAAAGTAAAATTTCTTTGATCATCTGAAATGTGTAAGTGTGACAAATATGTATAAAAACTAAGAAATCAGGAAGGGGTCAGATCCTTTTTCAAAGAACTGTCTATATAGAAAACTGAAAAAACAAACAAACAACCTTTGGTCTGTCCATCTTATCTGCATGCTTCCAGGTGCTCATATTGGAGTTGGTATCTCAGGTCAGGAGGGCATCCAGGCTGTGCTAGCCAGTGACTACTCCTTTTCCCAGTTCCGCTTTCTACAGCGCCTCCTGCTGGTCCACGGCCGCTGGTCCTACCTGCGTATGTGCCGTTTCCTCTGCTACTTCTTCTACAAGAATTTTGCCTTCACCATGGTGCACTTCTGGTTTGGCTTCTTCTGTGGTTTTTCTGCCCAGGTCAGAGAGTAGAGATTATGATAAAAGCATACTATAAAGATTCACAGTCATGATTATAACTCTGTGTGTGTGTTTTTTGTAGACCGTGTATGATCAGTACTTCATCACACTCTTCAACATTGTCTACACCTCCCTCCCTGTGCTGGCCATGGGGATATTTGACCAGGTCTTTCACTTTTATTCCTTTGTACTGAGCTCTCATAAGATTTTGTTTTGCATGTATTCGTTTTTATAAAACTCCATGAAGCTTCATGAATCAGAAAATAATTTTCTTTTGCATTTGAAATCTGTCTCAGACATAAAAACAATGAATTAAAAAAAATAAAATAAAATAAATATTGGACACACACTTTATGGGAGAAAACCAGAACAGACACAAAAAGGTCCCATACAAATCAAGTTCAACACCACATCCTTTTAACTGAGGTGACAGTATTCATGATTAGCATGAAATATGGAACCATTTTCACATGCTGATGTTAGCATTTTGCTCAGAACGCCAAGCCACAAGTTTTGGCTGTAGTTTCTATATAATGTTATTTTAGTAAATGCAGCCTCTCACTTCCTCTATGAATGCAGGATGTTCCTGATCACAGAAGTTTGGAGTATCCAAAATTGTATGAGCCTGGGCAGCTCAACCTCCTCTTCAACAAGAGAGAGTTCTTCATCTGCATTGCCCAGGGCATTTACACATCAGTGGTGCTGTTTTTTGTCCCTTATGCCGTCCTGTCCAATGCCACTCAGAGCAACGGAGTGCCCCTCGCTGACTACCAGACCTTTGCAGTCACCACAGCGACAGCCCTAGTTATTGTGGTCAGTGTACAGGTGAGGAACTGTAGAGTGCTTTAAGATTTTGACACAGCAGGCGACTGCCTCACAGAGTGCTGTGCAAAAGTGTTGAGCCACCCCGCCTTTCTTTATATTTTACTTCCAAGGAGCCAGACTTTCTGTCATTTCTGGTCTCAAGCAATAGTTCTCCAGGCTTTCTAAAGGTCTTCCAAAGTTTTTGTATAAATTTCATTCTCAGTTTCTTCTCATCTAGTCTTTGTACCTAATTACTTTCAGAGAAGGGTCTTTTTTTTCTTTTGTTTTGAAAATAACATCCTAAAGAAATAGAGATGCATCTGGCGCTGCAGTTGATCCATTTACTGTTCATTGAAGCATCATCAGAAGTGGTCTCAGTGGATGGGTGTCTGTCAAGAAACCTTGACAGACACCCAAGATGACTGAAGTATGCCAAATTACACATGAACTGAACTGAAATAATCATTGGCAACAGGCTTTATGGAATGATGAATCCAAATGTGAAATTTTTGTTTCAAATCATCATCAATACGTACGGAGAACAGTGAGTCATCCATAAAACATGGCGGAGACTCCGTCATGGTTTATGGCAGCAGAAGCCAGTGGTGTTGGAGAACTCAAAATTTATGAAATACAGAAAAGTGCCATCAGATTTTGACCCACCATGCAATACCATCAGGAACGCATCTGATTGGCAACAGCTTCATTTTTCAGCATGACAGTGATCACAAACACACTGCAAATGCACTAAAAGTACACCTGGTTAGAAAAACATACAGTGGAACACTATGGGTCATGGACTGGCCTCCCCAGAGCTCAGACCTCAACATTATTGAAGCAGTGTGGGATCATGTTGACAGAGAACAGAACAAAAGGAAGCCAACATCCAAAGAAGAGCTTTGACTGTCCTTCAAGAAGCCTGGAGAACTATTCCTGAAGACTGCTTAACAAAATTACAAGAAAGCTTGTCTAAGAGAGTTCAGGCTGAGATGAAGATTAAAGATGGTCATACTAAATATTAATTTTCAAAATCATTAGAATTGTGTATTAATGCTCATATACTGTATTTCCATGTATATCTGCACAGATTTCAATAAACCGCTGTACCTGTTTCCCATTTCACTAGCAAAATATCAAGAAATGCAGGGAAGTGGCAAGCTCAGTGTTGTGTAACAACTGATTGTTCAGGAGTGGCATATTAACTGTGAGCATCTGCTGTTTTTGGGGTTTTTTTGTTTTTGTTTTTGTTTTTTGCATGTCTTTGTTTGTAGATTGTTCTCGATACCGGCTTCTGGACAGTGTTCAACCATGTATTTGTGTGGGGCTCTCTGGGCTCCTATTTCATCATCATGTTTGCTCTGCACAGTCAGACCCTCTTCAGGATCTTTCCTAATCAGTTCCACTTTGTAGGTTCGTCCCTGCTCTCTTTTTCTCAGCCACATGTATACCAGCAAAACAAATACTGTGATTTTTTTTTAGCCAGTATCATTCTGCCAACACCAATTTGCTTCCATTGATAATTTACATACTTAACTTTTTTGTAATGAAACTCTATTTTGAAAGTCTAAAACCTAAACACAAATAAGTTTCAGTACTAATTTAAAGTTAGATTACAGCTTAAAATGAATCTAACAAAAATCAAGAATTCAAGTAGAACTGGATGAAGAATTGATTGATTTCGTATAATCTGATATTACTTCATTGCACCAAATGCATTACTGTTGGAGATGTTTAATAATCATGTGTACACAGTGAAAAGCAAGACAAGTCTAAAACACATTTGTCTGTTCTTTATCTGTTTGTAAGTGCAGGTAGTGCCCAGAGCACATTATTGCAGCCAGTCGTGTGGTTAACGATTGCACTGGCAACAGCAATATGCATAGTTCCAGTTTTGGCATTCCGCTTCCTCAAGCTGGACCTCAAACCTCAGCTCTCAGACACGGTGAGAAAACACACAAAAACACAGTGTTTCTAACACTGATGTCTCCATCTTCTTCCTTGCAACATGCTTTACAGTCTTTCTAGAACGTCAGTTTGAACTCTGTGCAATGATTAACTGCATGTGTAAAAACATTTTATCTTTGTGTGTCTTTGTGTGGGATGGTCAGGACTTATTGCTCACCGTCACCGTGCACTTTAATAACCTGCAAATATTGACCTAATCAGTTTCCCCTAATGTCATGGTTTGCTTTCAGTAAATTCATCCAAGATAAGTGTGTGGCTTTGTCAGACGCTCTGTCTTGAGCTTAGCCGTGCATCCAACCAAAGCCGATGTCAAGATGTTGTGAAGAAGTTCCTGCTTTGATTTGCATGTAGTTTCTCAACAGTCACTATTACTGATTTTCATGGTGGGGTTAATTTTGAGTTAAGTGCAAAATGTTCTGGGTTTCTATGACCTACAACATGAGATTAAAAGTGGCAGAATGAATTTGATTAACTGCTGGAGTGCACAGTGTGATAGATGCAGTGCCTACAAAGACTAAAAATAAGGCAGGAAACTTAAAAAATTGGAAAAAAAATTTGATGGTTTAGAAGTCCTAAAACTGAAAGTTTCAATGAAAGTTTCAGTTTTTATTTTGTTATCAAATGGCATAAATATTAGTTTGAGTTTTTGTTTTGTTTTGGGGGGATTTTGTTTTTTTTTTTGGATGATCTTATTTTTGTGACTGTGGCGAACTAGCCATGTCCCTATAAGCTGAAACGATGTCCCATTTCCTGTCTCATCCTTCTTCAGGTTCGTTACACTCAGCTGGTGCGGCAGAAGAGACGAAAGCCGCCAGGTCGTAACACTGGAAGCGCTTGGCGTGGCACTGGCAGTGTGTCAGAGGGCCGTCTGGGCGCCCGTGGTGGCTCAAGGAGATCGGGCTATGCCTTCGCCCATCAGGAAGGCTTTGGAGAGCTAATCACGTCAGGGAAAAATATGAGGCTCTCGTCTCTGGCCCTGGCATCCTTTGCCTCCAGACATAGCTCCAGCTGGATTGACACGCTCCGCAGGAAGAAGCATACTCACACTCCCCCCAGCACCTCAGGGGAGTGCAGCCCAGCACCCAGTTTCATCTCTGGGTCAGTTCCACCACTTTCAAACTCTTCGTCTGTTCTGGGCGGCTCACAAGAAACACCGATCGAAGAGGAAACAGTTACAGCACCAGCTCAGAACACACAGACAATCCCCGCTTCAGTCACACAAACCTTACCGGCTTTGGCACCAGCTTCAGAAACTCCTGTGCCTCAAGGTTCAGCTCAGGCCACCAGTTCTGGCGTTTTAACCCCCACAGAAGCAAGGTCCCAGGGGGGAGACTCCCCTGGAGGCTGGACCCTCTCTCTGGGGACTGTGCAGGTTATTTGGAGTTTATTGATGTAGCAGTAACACAACAGTTATATAACATATGCAACAATACGCACTGGCACTTTTATATCTGTGTGACCCAACTCTTCTAACACCAAGCTCAAACTTAACATTTCTTTCTTTGTCCAACAGGAAGCTCTGTTTGGTTGGAAGGGTATTGCATCTCGTGCCAGTTCATCCAACAGCCCAGGCCCGACCTCTATTGCCAAGGAAACCAACCAGATTAAGTGAAACGTACACATCAGATGGATGAATTCTATATTTACTGCTGTCTACCAGACACACAAACTGTACACACTGTGTGCTTTTCTGGAGAGAACACAGAGACTGTTATAAAAAAAACATTACCCACACAGTGTTCTTGTCTCAAAATGCATCAGTTACACCCGGATCTCTGCAGGAAGCGACATATCGTCGCATGACATGAACTTTCTCAGCCATAAATTAAGATTTAGTGGTGAGATATTTGAGGGTACAGTGTATGATGTTAATAAATGCTCGAGAGTTACAGTCCATAACTGAGGGACAGAAGCAGGTGCAGAAGCAAATGTCAAAGTAGCCTTTGAAAGATTGTTTCTGCTTATTTCACAAGCCTCACTCACAACTAAGCCACGCAGCACCTCTCAGTAATTAGATGAATGAGCAAGCCTAATCATAACAGTTTTAACCGATGAAGTGCAAGCTGTATTATCTGCAAAGGTTCTCAATGAGAATGGCATTTTAATTTAAAGTATTCTCCCAAAGGTCTGTTTTGTTTAGTTTTTACTTGTTATACTGTAACTCTTCCCACATTTGCTTTTTTTGCATCACATTGATGTGTTTATGTCTGATTTAAAGCTAGGCCTTTTTTTTTGGTCTAACAAAGGCCAGATCATGTTAATGTGCCTCAGATGTAACGCAGACGTAAGAACAGAATGGAAAGACTTCACTTTAGGCTGGTTCTGCACAAAAGAAAAGGCAGAAGAAAAATAAACATTTTTTTAAAAAAGTGATTTGTTAAATTCCTAATCATGATTGTTGTCATTTTGCAAGTGAACAGTAGTGCTCATTCATACTGTAAACATATACTCCAGTAAAGGGCTTTATATTCATATTTGGTCATGAATTAAAGAAAGGAAGTTGTTTGTGGACAATCATGCCTTAACAAAGCCAAAATATCAGCCCCTTTTCTCTTATATTTTTTCCACCCCTCCACTAATCAAGTGTTGACCCACCTCAGACTTGGATAATCATTAACTAGGGTAACCAAAGGAACACTGACCTGCTCTTGGACATCTCCCTGTACTACGGTCAGCAACAAGCAGTTGAAACACAGTTCACATGATCTGCAGAACCTGGTCTAAATGAATGTACTGTACAGTATTAGCCCCTTATGGAACATTTAAGCTGGGGGCAGGTCTCTGTGGGCTATAAAGTGTGGATCTGAATGATGTTGAATAAAAATATGATTTCTCTTTCACATGAAGGAAATATATATATATGAAAAGCTTTAGTCTGTATTGCCACATTTGTGATTTTCCTTTCGTGTGCCATGGGGTATGTGCTAAAAACACTACAGTAACAAAACAGGATATGTGAAAATATTTTTAAGGAACTTTCTAAGTTAAGAGATTTTTAATAAATTAATATTAATATAGCAGAGCTATATTCAGTTTTCGCGGGGTGGTGGGCTTATTTTGACGCTGAGGAGGATTTCCTCTGTGTAACGGCGCTGAACAAGGGGAAGAGCGCAGGGATTTCACAATAACGGGTCTCACGGACAGCAGACTGAGCCAACCAGAGAGAGCTGCCTTTAACTTTGCTGTCTGCAGAGGGAGTTTGGTGTTTGCACAAGCGGCTTTCGTGGCGCAAATAGCGCGGTCTTGTCTTCACTGTGTAAAAAGTTTGACGGGGGTCAGTGTACAGCTGCTGCTGTTCGCGATGGTGTGAGGAGGCGCAGCTGGAAGGAGGATCTCTGGGTAAAAATGGGGATTTTTCTCCTTTTGCTGTTCTTCGCCCCGGTCAGCGGAATATTTGAAGGAACCTGTCCCAGAAAAGGTAAACTCTTCTCTCACACTGTGTAAATGTAATTTTTTTTTTCTTCATAAAATCGAAAGCTGTTTTCTTGGTTATTAATAATAATAAAAACTTGGGCTAATTTGGTGATTAAGTTAAGGTTATTATAATTTAGGAGGTTTTTGGAGTTTAGTTTTTGAGTTGACTGAACATCACAGTGTTTAAAAAATGCTTACTTCTGTGCACTTCATCGAAGTTTACTGTACTATTACAGTATAATATATCAAGTAAGCTTCTTTTTCTTTGCTCTTTCCGTTTTGTTCTTTCATGAAAAATGCGTTTTTATCCTGTTGGGAAATGTTACGAGGCGTTGTAGCAGCTAATTTTAGAAGTTTATTTTTATTTTATTAATAACTTTACAGTTTATAAATATTATAAGCACAGAGTCAGGAAAATTCATATAAAAAAAAAAAAAAAATTAATCACTTCATTAGGTACACCTGTTCAAATACGCCAGTCTTATGGCCGCAACTGAGCGCATTTACGCGTGGAGACATGGTCAAGACGACCTGCCGAAGTTCAAACCGAGCATCAGAATGTGAGATGATAGTGATGTAAGTGACTTTGATTGTGGCGTGTTTCTTGAAAGGTTGGTTTGAGTATCTCAGAATCTGCCTGGATTTTCCCACACATCTAGCTCTAGGGTTTACAGAGAATGGTTCAAATAAGAGAAGATGTCCAGTGAGCGGCAGTTCTCTGGATGAACATGTCTAGTTGGTGCCAGAAGTCAGAGGAGAATGGCCAGACTGCTTCAGGTTGATAGGAAGGAAACAGCAACTCAAATAATCACTACTTACAACCGAAGTGTGAAGCTGAATAGGTCTCTGAATGCACAATACATTGAATCTTGAAGCATATAGGCTACAGCAGCAGCACACCTGTCAGCTAAAAAGAGGAAAGTGAAGCTACAATTAACACCGGCTCATCAAAATTGGACAGAAAATATTGGCAGCTATTTTGAGTCTCAATTTCTGCTGCACATGTGGATGATAGGGTCAGACATAAACAGCATGGAAGCTTAGTTTTTATTTTTATTTTATTTTGACTTCTTGTTTTTAATCCAATTTATTTAAAATGTTTTGTTTCAATTTAGTTTTTATTAGCTTCAGTGTTAGTTTTAGTTTCTTTATTCACTGTTTTATGGAGGCCATATACCAGAGACAAGATTTAGGAAAACCATTACAGGTTCTACAATAAAATAAAAAATTTAAAGAAGCAGAGCTTTTTAAAAGTAACAAGTAACAAGTTTGAAAAAAAAAAGTCAATCAAAGCCTCATCAGGAAACTTGTGACAACAAATTTTATAAAACTAACAAATGTTAAAACTAAGAATATTTTCTCTCTATTTTTACTTTATTTTAGTTAGTTTTCCAAGTTCACAAAATCATTTAAGCTCATTTCAATTTCTTTTTAAAAGTCTACTTTTCTTTTAGTAACTAATTTTCTTCACATCTAGTTTTAGTTTTATTTTAAGTTAGTTTGAATTAAGCATAACCTTCTGGAGCAACTGTGTGATGCCATCATGTAAGTATGAACCAAAAATCTCAAAGGCAGAGAAGGACTAACTCAGTACCAGCATATAACATAGTGGATGTTGACTCTATCAGGCCTTTATCAGCTTCAGTCTCCATTTTATCAGATTTGTCAGATAGATAAAGTCTTATCAGGTGTTTAAGAAGACACAACGATTAACTGGGCAAGAGCAAAAAGATTTGTTTTACTAAAGACTAAGGCCAATGAACCTATGACTTCAACCCAGTCGAGTTCAGGGAAGTGGTACTAAACCAAAACATGTCATGTTATAATTGACTGTGTGAGGTCTGAGGAGAATCGGATAAAACAATCTGAAACATTGGGGGGAATGTCAGAAATCTAAATAACTGACAGATATTACAAAGCGCATATGATACAAGACTGAAAAGAAATGATGAAGATGAGAGACACGTTAAAAGAGGAAGTTCAAAAGGAGTGGAGGTTATGCAATGTGTCGCTCTGTGTTGTGCCTAGTCGATTACAACCAGTATTGAAAACAATGAGAAGCTGTTATTTTATACAAAGCACTGTATGAACAATCAAATCATTATTTTTACACACACACACACACACCAAAAACGACAGCCACCATATGCACTAGTTCTTGTTAGTTCTACAGATTCTGTGTTTGTGTTTTTTCTGCAGACCCTCCTCCAGGTGTGTTGGTCTTATCGCCGGGCAGTAAGCTGTTTCTGACCTGTGGCGGTCATGTGAAGGTGGATGGCGTAAAGATCAGCCTGAAGGGAAGCAGCTCAAACATCAACAAAAAGGATAGTTCTTCAAACGGGACGCCAGCCACTCGAAATGATATACAAAACAGTGCAGTTTCAGTTAAAAGTGATGACAGTTCTGTGAAGAATGTAAGTGAGGAATACAGCCCTCATTTCATGGAGGCAGGAGGAAACAGAAGCCTCACATATTCAGATGCAGGGTACACAACCTCTCCTCATATCGTCCAGCCAACCAGGGCCACTCAATCGCTGAAGGATGAATCTAATTGGACCACTGAAGAAATAGATGTTGAGGACGACTATGAGGAGGATGAGGAGGGGGAAGGAGCGAGCCGGGTAACAAAGGGGATAAAAGTGAGACCTGAGTGGAAGTGGAACAAGATGACAGTGGGGAAAGGAGACAGGGACTGGGATGAAATTACATTTGGGAGGAGTGGGTCAACACTGTCTCTGGCCTCAGTGAGACTGGAAGACTCTGGGAAATACACTTGTCATCACAAAGGAAAAGAAAAGTTTAGTGTAAAGGTGATCGTTGCAGGTGAGTTCTCATAGTGAGGATTTTGTGGTGGAGGATGGTTTTAGAATTTCATCCATACTTTTATTTTGAAAGGAAAAAACCTATAGGTTGAAGGCAAATGGCTTTAAAATCCATCTTTTAAATCCAGCCCAGAACTTGTATATCATCGGGTCAGGATCGATGTTAAAGACAGTGTATACACATGACTCACTGACAGACAGTGAATAAACAAACCAGCGGGTGAACCGTGACTTTAAAGGTCCTATGTTTCACTCAGAGCTGAAATTATTACTTGATTAGTCATTATGCATTGAAGATTTTGGGCCCATTTCAAATTTTAAATAGTGACACAAAAAATATTTTGCACTTCAGCAGTTTTAGGGTCTTTACCCCTACGATATAAAGCACCTCGAGGCAACTGTTGCTGTGATTTGGCACTATATAAATAAAACTGAATTGAATTGTTTATGCACAGCTCTCTTAAGGTCCCATCACAGCATACCAGTCAGGTTGAGGTCTGGACTTTGACTGGGCCATTGTAACACATTGATTCCTTTCTTTTTCAGGCATGTTATAGATTTGCTGTCGTGCTTGCTCATCGTCCTGTTGCATGAGCCAAGATTTAGCTGTCAAACAGAAGGCCTCACATTTGACTCTAGAATACTTTTTTATGCATGGAGGTGTTCACGGGCGACTCAATATCTGCAAGGTGCCCAGGTCCATCCATCCATCTTCTTCCGCTTATCCGGGGCCAGGTCACAGGGGCAGCAGCCTAAGCAGAGAAGCCCAGACCTCCCTCTCCCCAGCCACCTCCTCCAGCTTGTCTGGGGGAACACCGAGGCGTTCCCAGGCCAGCTGAGAGATATAATCTCTCCAGCGTGTCCTGGGTCTGCACCGGGGCCTCCTCCAGGTGGGACATGCCCGGAACACCTCGCCCAAGAGGCATCCTTGTCAGATGCCCAAACCACCTCAACTGGCTCCTTTCGATGTGGAGGAGCAGCGGCTCTACTCTGAGCCCCTCCCAGATTACAGGGCCTATGAGAAAACCATCGAGGGAACAGTTTGCCCTGCCCGAGATAGGGTTACAGGGGCCCCGCTCTGGAGCCAGGCCCGGGGAGGGTGCCCAAGGGCAAGCGTCTGGTGGCCGGGCCTTAGTCCATGGGGCCCGGCTGGGCACAGCCCAAAAAAGGGACATGGGCCCATCTTCCTGCAGGCCCACCACCCGCAGGAAGTGCCGTAGGGGCCGGGTGTATTGTGAGCCGGGCGGCAGCCAGGAGCAGAGGCACTGGCGGACCGATCCCCGGCTACCAAGACTGGCAAGGTGCCCAAGTCCTGTGGCTAAATAAGCCCAGATCATCACCCCTCCACTGTTGTGCCTGACAGTTGCTATGAGGTCTTTGTGCTGATATGCATCACCAAATGTGGTGCTGTGCATTATGTGGTCTCGTCTGTCCAAAGTTCATTGTTCCCTATTCATGAGGTTTGTTTGCATGCCAGTTTGCAAATCTAAGTCATTCTGCCATGATCTTTTTAAGAAAGAAGAGGCTTTCTCCTGGCAGCCCTTCAAAACAACCATTGTTCAGTCTTTTTCTAATTGTACTGTCATGAAGTCTAACATTTAACAAGCTAACTGAGGCCTGTAGAGCCTGAGAGGCCCCTATTTGGATAAGTGATTTTTAAAAATGGATGGGTGAACAGTTTGTTTACATGTCTTCTTTATCTCTTAGATTCTCCTGAGAGTCCCAGAATATCCTGCTACAAAAAGTCGCCCAGCAGTAAAATCCGCTGTGAAGGAACACCTCAGAAAGCCGTCATAAAACAGGCTAGTTGTTACCTCTTGCTGAGTAAAAAGTAAGTTCACTGCACTAGAACTCCCCCATGAGTGCTTTGTATTGTGTTTTAAAAGGGTGACCAAGTAATATTTTGCCCCTCTAACCTCGTAAGATGTATTTACATACTTACAGGATAACTGATGTGTGCAAGCCATGGATAAAAAAAATGTGCATACTGTGTTGCGTTCTCGATCATTATTGTTATATGTTGTAATGTTGTGCAGTCAAACTGCTAACATTGCTGTTACATAAATAAGCATTATTTCCAGTAAACTAGTCAAGATCAAAAATTAAGAAGAAAAAAAAAGGTATGAAATTTGTAAATGAGCCTGATGTAGTAGAAATGTCATTGTAGGCCAACTTCTCTTTGCCTTTACGTCCTATCCATCTTTGTGTGACTGACTGTTCTTTTCCTTTCCTTCTCTCAGTCCAAGAGAGAAATTCAGACAGGTGTCATGCTCATACTCATTTCGACTCTCTCGCTGTTGGTGTGCTCTGGACTACAACGAGGATGATCGGATAACCCCTCACATGGTCTACATGTGTGTTACAAGCATCACAGGCAATGTCACCAGCCCACTTCTGTACTTTAAACCACTAAAAATTTGTAAGTGTGCATGTCAATGTAAATGTGTCTGTGATAGGACTGAGTATTGGCCTTCTGAAGTGCTTTGAAGTTGTACTCACCGTGTTTGTTCCCACTCCTCAGTAAAACCAGACCCTCCGTCAAATGTGTCAGTCCGACAGGAGAAAGGGCAGGAGAACAGGCTGAAGGTCTCCTGGAATTTACCGACATCCTGGAAGGTGCAAGATAACTTCTATAAATTAATCTATGAAGTTAAATACAACCCTGTCAAACCGTCACTTGGTAAAGAGCAGGTGAGTGCTGAGACACCTGTTGTCAAACTACTAAGTGTATAGGGTTTTTGGCAATGTTCATTACTCTGGCATGAAACAGAAAAGACAGTTTTGTTTCAGAGATTATTTTCTTTTATGTATGTATGCAGGTGATTCCAGTTGATGGCCAGCGGCATGCAACCATCACTGATATAATGACTGGTGTTGAGTACTTGATACAAGTCAGAGCTAAGGAGGAATTTGATGGACAATGGAGTGAATGGAGTACATCCATCTACGCTAAGAGTTGGACAGGTAAATATACGCACACCCAAGAAAAAAAAAAAGCTTCATATCAAACTATTTTTAAAAATTATAACATATTAAGGAACTCATACTTTTATCTTGGGGCCATTTAAGTGGTTATGTGACTTATTCAGAAAAATGATCCATCCTAAACACAGAGTCATGAAGAGGTAATATTTCTGTTTCTATTCCATATTATTAGACTTTCTCATGAAAAACTTTGCATAAGCATCCTCTCATGTACATTTATACTGTCTCCCATTTTTCTTCCTCTTTGAATGACTTGAATATGTGCAGATTGGCTCAGTATTCAGGATACGTGTTGATCAAGTGGTTGAAAAAGTTCATGAATAACAGTGTGCTGTTGCACTTTCCCAGATTAAATACTTTAAATTCACTTTAAAATTTAAGTTTAGACATGAAAGTGAAACCACTTTGTGGTCTATGTTTTGTTTTTTTCTGTTTTTATCAGTTAATCTTGCCAGTCTTTAAGTTAATATGCCTTCTGATTGAGTTTCACAATTGCTGTACAGACATGAAAGAGGTATACTAGCTAATTTCCCAAGAAGAAAAACAAATAAGCATATTTTCATATTTTCATTTTAAGGGAAGTCTTCTGGTTTATATTAAACACATCTGTAATAATTTAAAGGCTCATTATTGTACATTTGGATAAGTTGCAATGTTCCTAATTGCAAAACATTTTATCATGAAATATATCTGACTAATATTTCATATTCAGGTAAATTACAGACAAATTCAGCATCTTTTAAACTAGTCATATTATTCTGCATACAAGACCTTTGCGTGTTCCTTCCTGATCCCTCAGAAAAGCTTCAGCCTCCGTCAATCATGTCAGTGATATTGGAGGAAGGACGGGATATGACGACGATGATGACGGTGAACTGGAGTTTACCAGCAAACTTAGAGAAGCAACACAATTTTAGATTCATCTATGAGCTCAAATACGAGGAAACAAACCTCTTCTTTCACAGCGAAAATGTAAGCAGACAAGGTTTTACTCAGTTGTGAAAATTTAAACGCTCTGTTGTGTCAGTAAATGCAGATGTTTGCCTGTATGTGTCCATGTTGGTACAGCAGTTTGAACGCGAGTGCTCCTACACCGTCATGGTGACTCCTACATCTGATTTTGACTTCCCGATACAGCTGAGATTTAAGGTAGAAGATAACGGTCAGTGGAGTGAGTGGAGTAGACCTTGTTCTGCGATCCCCCCAACGGGTAAATAAATATGCACACACACCTCTTAAAAATAAGTATATTTAAGTTTATCAATAAGTATTCTATATGCCTAGTTAAAGTACTTTACAGGAGTGTAAGTTTTCACAGAAGTAATTGAGCGGACTTTATCTGTGCTGATGATCTTTGCTGAATGAAATTAAACTTTAAATCCTGTGACATGCACTCAGTTTTCAACATGAAGTGAAACCCAAGTATCAAATTGTTTAATAAGTTTCTCAGTGGCTTTAAGATATTGACTGTGTACCATAATTACAACTTCCCCACTTTGAGGTGAAGATCTGTTTTTTTTTTTTTAACTTCAGTCCAACTCTCTGTTCTCTTTAATGGTCACTTCTTTCCTGCCTGTTTTTAAAATAAGGAAGAAACAGCCCTCCAAAAAAAGAGAGAAAGAAAGAGAGAAACAACATGCTGCTGGATTAGGCACTGTCACGTTGGACTCTTAGTCTTTTTTTATCTTGCAAGCAAGTGTCAGGCCATATTGACTTTTTATTGATAAAGAATTT
>VVHJ01025551.1:0-24112 GCA_015107715.1 Tylochromis polylepis
CTTATTGCAAGATTTATGTGTGTGTGTGTGTGTGTGTGTGTGTGTGTGTGTGTGTGTGTGTGTGTGTGTGTGTGTGTGTGTGTGTGTGTGTGTGTGTGTGTGTGTGGGCCTGTTTGTTCGTGTAAATTGTCTGAAACTGTGTCAGTTGTCCATCCTCTGCTGACATTCCTGCAGCAGCAGTCTCTGATAAAATAATCAATCACAAACCAATGCAGCATGGGTATTTTTAGGTTTGGATCAATGCTGTGTGCTGAAGTGAGTAGACAAGCCAGTAAAATTGCCACAATCAGGAGTGTTTATTATTATGTTGACCTCAGCAGAAATTAATTGCTTTAGCCAGATGTCCTCTGTGATTGCAAATCATTTCTGCTTGTAATCATAATAGTTTGGCCTCAGAACACATAATGGCTGATTAACACAAAGGCTTTTGTAAAGCTTTGGTATCTTTGATGTTGTCCCAAATCTGTTTAATCTGGAAGTAAATAAGAAAACAAATTGATTAAATAAAATATAATAAGAGAAAGAGTTGCTTAATACCAGATATTTTTTAATGCACTCTCTCTTTATTAACTGTAGATACATTTCATACTGTGAGCCACCTTCTGCAAAAACCAGAAACGACTGAATAGAAACCCAATTTCTTAGTACATGTTGACTGTCTTTGGTTCTTGTCACACTCTGTTGAGACTCCCTTTTAAACACCATGAATGCTTCTCCACAGGGAGCTACTCATGTAGAAAATTGGATAAACTAGAATGCAAATTCACAAAAGTGCTGCCGTGATTTATTTGATTTGATTTAAGCCCTGTTTAAGCAGTAAGATGTGTGGTGTGTGTGTCATTTAGATGTCTCTTTTCAGGTCAAGAAGGTTGTGTTATTTCGCCATACATAGGAGGATGGCACCATTAACATCCTCACACAGTAAGACCGTGCTTCCTTCTTTTGGAAATAAGAAATACATGAAAAAGTTTAAGAATTGATTCAATGCAGCGACATTGGAGTTGTGCTTTACAGGATGTTTACAGCAATTAATGTATATGAGTCTATAATAATAATAATAATAATAATACATTAACAAAACTTTTTAAAAGAAACCCCAAAACCTCCCACAAACTCAAAACCGACCATGACAGTTCTCTACCTGTAAAAATATTTGAACACGTTATGATTTATTGTCTAATCGGACAGTCAGAGCTGGTGTTGGGAAGCCGTTCCACCTCTTTTTAATCTCACTGTAGAGAAATTGATTGCCGTTCAGCAGAGGGCATAAGTGAGACAGGCCTCAGTGTGTGCAAGTAAATGGTGCTAAAGTGGTAAAAATAATAATTTTTTGAAAGGGACACACACCTTTTTTTTTCACATATAGTATTTTTAATATGACTAAGGACATATTAAATATAGTAACACTTATGTCCTGAGGGAGATTATATTAATTGTATTTCTGAAAGTATTAAAAAAACTTGTTGTTGTTGTTTTTTAAAATAAATTTTAGTTTTGGCACATTACTGGAAGCTCTTAAAATGTTCAACACCTTTATGTTATAACCATGCTAACCAATGAATGATGTTTTTTTTTTAAATTTTATTTCACCAGTTATTAACAAGTATTTAATGGATCACTATAAATCTGTTCATTTTCATTAAATTGTTATTATATGGATCACCTCACATTTAGGACAGTTCCATCGTCGTCCTTTTCGACCAAATTACTGCAGATATAATACTGAACAGCCTGACTTTTGTTTTGTGTTTTCCATAGCAACAATATTATCATGCTAACATGACAAACAAAGGTGCTTAATATGGCAAAGATATTATCTGTTAAACACACTCTGTTGTGACTATTGTAGCAATATGATATTTGCATCTTGTTACAGATTGGATAGATTGTGAAACACACAAAGTTCAGATTTCTGTTCTGTAAAGCAACTCAGTGCACAGATTTACATAGATAATGGTATTTCAAATAATTCTAATATTAGCATTTTTTTAAAAAAGAAAACTTGATGGAAGCTTCATGGTGACATCGATTAATTCAAAGTTTTACTTTCTTCATCTGTAGTGTCTTCCCTTAAATTTGTATACATCATATGAAGTACCTTCTTTTCATTTCTGCCTTCTTTCAGTTAAATCCTATAAGGTTGCAGTGAGTCTTCTACTTAAAACCAAATTAAACCTCCTCTCAGCTGAACAGTCACAGCTATATTTGAAAGTTAATTGTTGGGACAAGATCAATGCTGCATGACTCATTAATGACTCCAGTCTGAGAGTATTAATGTTTCAGTTCGTCTCACCTGCAGTCTGTTTCCTCCTACACACTGTTAAGCTGTTGTCTTACACATACAGGTCACACTTTTCTACTCGACTTTCTTGTGTATTTGATTTGTACATTTAGAGAAGGTGCACGGTGCTGATGGAGATTTTTTTTTATCAGGATTGAGTGTCCCTCTGTAGCTGTTTAAATCCATTTTAAATGCAGTGTACATGTTAAGAATAGCTTCAAGTTTCTTTCCTGATTGATTCTTATTGAAAAAAAAAAAATTCTAGTGTTATTAAACAAAAAAAGGATAAGGATTAGTAACATGAGTGCAATTAAATTATTTAGACAGCACAACCAGCCAACTAGATGGGCAAATCAAGCCCACTTTGGAAAGTATGAAAACTGCAGAGAGTTGCAAGCTGCTGTTTAATGTACTTTGTACCAGAAAGCACTGTGCTGGATACAGTTAGAGTCACATCATGAGAGAGGTTGCCCAAGCTGCTAATTTACAAAGACATCACTCACGGCCTGCCATACTAGACTAAAGTAAAGCACTACAGAACTGTTTGCATGTATATTTGATTTATGAAATAGGGATTTTTATTTTTTTTTGCACTGCTGCCTCACAGTAAGAAAGTCTCAGGTTTGAATCTATAAGCCAGGTTAGATATTTTACACTCTTGGGTCTAGATGATGTCAAAGACAGTGGATATTCCTACCATGGTCATTTAAGGCACACAGCTCTGGTTGTGCACATATAAACACCACTACCTGCTCTGCAGACTTTCTGCTTATTTGATTGCTTATTGGGAGGCAATCAGAAGGAAGCTAAAACAGCTTGATTGAGAAAGGGGATGAACGGGGGGGAATACACCGCAGACAGTAAAAAACATGGATGTGGTCTTTTATCCTGTCTCCCTCCCCTCATCCTGAACTGGTTGTGGCAGATGGCTGCCCTGACCTGAGCCTGGTTCTGCCAATGGTTTCTTCCTGTTAAAAGGGAGTTTTCCTTTCACACTGTTGCCGAGTGCTTTCGTATAGGTGCTCTTGTTATTGTTTGGGTTTTCTCTGTATTATTGTAGGGTCTTTACCTTACAATTTAAAGCGACCTGATGCAACTGTTGTTGTGATTTGGTGCAAAATAAGTAAAACTGAACTGAAGTGAATTGTTGTTAAAGGCTGTGAGACAACCTTCACCAACTGTTCATTAAGAAACCGTGTCTGTTTTGTCTGGTTAAAAACAAACCCTCAGTTTTGGCCCTTACGTGCAAACATTGTGCCAAAAGAACTGCAGAGGTGGCTTATAATTCTTTATGACTTCATCACTAAGTGCGTCTTTTCAAATCACTCACAGACCTTTGACATGTTCCTATATAATAATATTGATTTCTTCAGTTTTAATCATAACAGCCTTTTGTTTAAAACACACACTTTTTAAAAAGCCCATTTATCTCCCATTTCACGAAAACTGATGACTCTGTTAAGCTTTTAATCATAAGTAGTTAAGCCTATTAAGCAAAGTATTTAAGCCTTGTTAAGCCTTCAGAATGATTACACTTAACCATGAAATTTAATTGGGAATAGGTAGCCTTTTTTATTTTGGGAAATTCCCATACCCTGTTCCTACTGATCAGCAAAAGGAAACAACAAGCACCCTTTAATTTTTTCTGACATCACTGGTTAGCTCACAGCAGTCATCTCTTCATTAGCACATTAATTGTTCTGCTGCTTTGAGGGAATCTGTCTTCATCTATCACTGGTATTGCATAGCTGGGCGTTTAGCTAAGAGTTTATGCAGTGAAAATTGAAAACTGTGATAAGAGCCAAAATCATTAGGTCTGTGGGTGTTCTCTACAGCTCATTGTGTTCATTGGCTCTTCTTTTGTCTTTCTGTCTGTCCTCCTCTCTCTCTCTGTCATTCAGTTTCTGTGTCACACACTGAGCTCTGTATCTGCTCTGGTTGTTGTGCTGTGGGTGTCCTTCCATTAAATTGCAGTTTGGCTTTGCAGTGAAAAACCACTCAGGCGCAGGGACAACATGCAAACTTCACTCAGAAGGGCCCAATCCGGCCATTAATTTCCATCCCAGAACCCTGTGGCTGTGAACCACCGTGCTGCATCCATTCATCCATCCATCCATCCATCCATCCATCCATCCATCCATTCATCCATCCATCCATCCATCCATCTATTAGCAGCAGACTAAGCAGGGTATTACAGATGTTCTTCTCCCTAGCATCTATGGTTCATTGAGCTCACCAGCATCTGATATTTAAGGGGCAGCTCAACACCAAGTCATCAGAGTGAGGTAGTTCACTGGCTCACTCTGAATTACACCTAGTCATTACTTACTTGTGGTCCTACATCTGTGTTCCCATGTATGTTCCAGTAACTTCTTGCCAAAGAAAGAGATCTTAAAACCCACCTGAGCTTCCTTGCCTGCTTTTCCCAAATTTGTACTCCTGTTAAGGATTCTTTTTGGAGGCTCACCATCTAGCCTCATGTGCCAGCCCACTCTGCTACTCTCAATGGACTCCTTTTGCAAGGACAAGCCAGTGCACCTCCTTCAAGGTCATCTATCAGATCTCTGCAACAAGACTCCTATGGTTCTCATTCATTCCTGTACAAAAACTTTTGTAAATAACCCTATTTAATCGTCTCCCTGCCAGACATGGGTCTTGCTTAAGAGTCCAGTTACCTGGTTGCCTACTTTGGCCTTGACAGAGGCATTTCCAGGCCAGGTGAAACATATAATCTTTTCAACAAATTCTGCATCTAACCCTGGTTCCGCCATAGTTTGGGCATGCCTTGAAGGGATCCTCATTTTATGCCCCAACTGGCCCCTTTCAACACAAAGAAAAAGCAGCTCCGAGCTCTCTCTGCACGTCTGAGCTCCTCATCTTATCTCTAAGGCTAAGCATAGCCAGCCTAAAGAAGAAATATCTTCTCAACCCCCCTACATGCAGATCTGGGTTTGAAGCAGCAGCTTTCTTGCTGTGAAGTTTTGTAAAAGTTCTAATGACCTTAAATACGTGCAAACTGAACTAAAAATGCCATAGTTTTAAGGCAGGTTGCAGAACAAAAGGTGAACTGAAAGACCAGATAAGAATATCCCTATAAAACAAAATAGCTAAAACTATGATTTTGGCTAAATTAACTTGTTTCATAATCACTGGAAGTCAAATTTGCAAACCCAAATGTGCAAAAACTGTATTTTGTCCTATATATCCAATGTGAAAACTTTTTTTTTTAAATGGTGCATAATGGGGGTTATTTAAAAAAGTACTATTTGCTGGACAAACTTAATCTATTTTGCTTGACATAGTTTGTCCATCTCCACTGTTGCTGCATGCAGACTCACTGTGGACCCCAAAGCTCATTACAGTGAGCAACTCCTTTCACGTCATCACAATGTAATGATAATCTTATCACCCATTTTTGGTCAATAGCAATGGCAAACTATAGAAACTGCAAAACTTGAAGTAATGAAATGTCACTGTGTCATTTCCAGCGGTCTTTAAAAAAAAACATTTATCCAAATTTGAATAATATAGATTTAGATAGACAGTCACAATTTTTCCTCAAACCCTAAAATCACTACTTTCCGAGTGTTCACTGTCATTGTAATTTTACTGTGAAACCAACTTCACACTCACCTTTTATTGTTTGTCACACTGAAAGCTGTAATTGGAAACATTTTAGTTATTGTAGGTCGCAGCATGTCATCTCAACGAGACAGGATTATTGTCCAAAGTCATTTTGCAGCCGTGCTGATGATTTATGTCTGACCGGGCTGACTTCTACAACCAGCCCCTGTCTTACACTATGCATTTGGGAAAACCATTTCTTAGTTTGCGGTGAGTTAGACATGGATTTAATTGTTAATAAAACCAAGACTCGTGCAATTTTCTTTCATTTTCTACAGAATACTCTAGATTATATTCTATATTTTTTGTTAATTTCATCACATATCCCAGAAAAAGTTATCGGTTATGAAACTGCTCGTTATTCCTTTGTATCCATTTTGCATTTTTTCACTCCAGAAAGCCACTTGCCTAGTTTCATGGTTAAACAAACAACATTCAAAAACAGGACCAAACCACTAGTAGCTGCTGTAATGGCCTCCATGCTTCTGAGAATCTGGATTACTAAGTTTAGCCATTGATGTTGGGTGACTGGGCCAGCCTTGCAGAAGAAGTTGATGAATCCAGAAGCGGTTGGATGGGATTCTTTGCTGATCGCTCACCTTCCTAAACAAACTTTATAACCCTGACTTTGTGCACATCCCTGTTCTCCAAATGGTTCCCACCTTGTTTAAATAAAACTATCACTATATAGTATTAAGTGTTATATACAGTATTATGACTTTATTGGGACTAAAGAATATGTAATGGTATCGGTGTAGGTAAAGGTATGGGTATGTGGGTTTGTGGTTAGAAAGTTCTCCAAATGAACTACTACACATGTATTCACAGAATCAGAGTTAATAATGTTTTTTCCAGTGTAACATTTCTTCAGAATCATTTACTTATGGCTGCTGTTAACATCCATTTTAACAGCATAACCAGCCAGTTTTATGGTAATTACCTTATGAAGCTTAACAATAAAAAACTGTCAACAAATAAAAAATACTTTCAGAAATGTTAAATATTTTTAAATCATTAAGATTACATAAACCTCTAGCCCCATGGTAGCTGGGCTAGGCCAGTGGGGCCACACCAACCCAATCTTTACCAGCCACCTTACTGGTCATACTCCATGCCCCTTCCACCCCTTCCGGCTTTTCCCCAAAATGAAATGCAAAGTATAAGATCATGATGGATATTTCAGACTAATTGGAAAGGTGATGGTAGTGAGAAATCCAAAGGTACAGTAGCAGGAACATTTGGAGCAGTTGAGAGATGCAAAAGGACACAAACATAATGTTAGAATTACCAAAAGCTGACTCAGAAAGCAACATTTTAAAAAGCTTTATTTACAGGTGTTTGGAATTTAACAATGCTAGAAATAGCAGCAGGGAACTGTGCAGGTAAGAGTCTGATTACAGGAAAATGGCAGGGAATCACTGCCAGAAAAAAACAAAACAAAAACAGGACTTAGACTCAGCAAGAGGTAAGTATTTCAAAGTCAATATTAATTTCAGAATGAAGTGGAGTCAGTTATCTTGGTCAGCAGACAGTGGAGGATGCACTGACTGGCTGGAGGAGTCCAGGGAGGAGGGGGTAGAGCAGTGAAGAGTGGGGCAGACAAGTAAGTTGCAGGTGAGTATTCCTTAGGTAGCTGGTAGCCAACTTGTGATCACAGGTTGAAGTGCCAGTGGGGTTGCACTCGGGAATACCCACAGCAATGCAGGAATGACAAAGAGGAAATTTCAGCCACCAGGAATCGCTGGAAACAGACAAGAGCAAGGTGAAAACAAGGTGAAACAGGGCACAAAGCAAAAATGAGCTCCGAGCTTGAGGGAGCCAATTACCACCATCGAAATGACAACAATCTGGAGAATGAAGGCACAAGCCAGTCTTTAAATGCTTCTCACTGATGAGAAGATGAGAGACAGTAGTGACAGCTGAACCCTGGGAAACAGAGCAGGTGGGCCCAGCCAGAACAGCCATCCCACAACTCCACTTGAGGACAGAGAGAGAAAGAAAGCAAAGTAAAACACAAAAACCTCCAGATTGCCCAGGCCACCACACATAAAGGGCAGATCAGCCATAGGTTTTTAATTTTTATGGGCAGAGATGTGTGCCCACACATTCTTGTTATGTACTGCATTCCTGCAGTGATCTGGAATGACAAGATTCAACAGTATTTACTAAATGAGTCTGCAGCAAATGCCAGAACAGTTTATCCCTGTTACCATTATCACTGTTTTGATAATTAGTAACTTGTTTAATCCATCAAAAACTGTGAAATAGTCTCTGGTTTTACTTTCTTCCATATTTGATTGTTGTCTTTTTCTGTTTTCTACCAATATTTGTTGTTGTTGTTTTTATTAAGCTGCTGTTTAAAGAAAAAACAAGTAAGGACGATTAATTTGTAAAATTGGTGTTGGAAATAATTTTCTGTTTAATCGCTGATAGAGCGAAAGTTGTAGACACAATATTAAACAATTTTTCCATACGCTGGAACAAACTATCAATATTCCAAAGAGCTTATTTGGAGGAAGAAGATTGACACTGGGAAGCGAGTCATTAACTGATAAACCTCCTCCTGTGAAACTTTGCATATCATCTGAGATGCTTTTGTTTTTATCTCAGTTCCCTGGGTTGCCACCTGCTGACAGTTCTGCTGTGTCACTTTCAAAAAGCAGAGTGCTGACTTCATCTGTGATTTCAATTGGCTCTGCCTTAACATCATTTGCTCCTTTAATGTTCAGTGCATTCTCTGTCTTATTGATTCATTTCCAAAGACCATTTTCATTTTCTGAGTTAGTTTCATTTTTCAAGTCCATTGGTCCATTTTCAAGCTTACTAATTACTTTGACATTAGTAATTTTGTCACCCAGCACACCTGGGATCATGATTTCAAATTAAAATGTCACAATGGTTCTTTTTCTGAGAGCAGTCAGCCTTAGAACCGCTTCAGTTACTGGTTAATAAAGTGGAATGAATATCTGCAGTGGCTTCAGTTTTAAAGGAAGACTCAGCTCTGAAGCTCTGCCAAAACTGCACACCACCATTTGTCAACACAATGGCCTTGGAGCACAGGGTTTCATTTTGCAGCTGATATCGTCATAGTTTTGTTCTTGTGATCGATCACTCTGGGAGCCGAGCTCAAGTCCACTTTGCTCCTTTTGGCTATAGCTTGAGGCTTCATGGATCAAGGATTGCTAGTTAAACTCAAGAGAGAGACCTGCAAACAAAGATCAATTCCTATTCAGAAAAGGTAGATTAGAAGAAAAAAAAAAAACAGAGCCAGATACACTGACTTGATGTTGTGCGGTGTTTTCCTTTTGCAAAGTGAGATTTAAGATGAAAAAAAGACCTTTAAAGTGTTTTATGTCAGTACAGTGAAACTTTTAGGTTAGAGCTGACAAATTCAGTAAGAAAATGCTGAAACTGTTTACATTGACTTTTTATTGTGACAAAAATATATTTTTTTCTCCTTTATTGGATCATAAGATGACTGCGAGACCCACAAATTATTTCAAATGTTAATTTGGTTCCTGAAATCACTGAATCAACATCATAATAACGATGATTTGATAACAAAGCATTGCACTAAGTGGTTTTGATTACTCAGACCTAGTAATACCAACACAGGCCCTGATCAGACTGTATTTAAAAAAAAAAAAAAAAATGGACGGAGATTCCAAGTCTGAAAAGTCAAGCCACTGTAGAAGTGCTTGTATTTATTGGCCACTAGGGGGCAGTCCTTATGGTTACAAGAAGAACTGCTGAATCTGTCACTGGTTGAAGTGTTGCACCAAAAATCTCGTAGTGATTGCTTTTGTTGCTAGCAGATTTCCACGGTTTCCTGTAGTTTTTCATGTTTTTCTGCAAATATTCCCTAACTACTAGCCCAATGGCAGTAAAACTTGAAAAATCAGAAATAAAGGAGGTTCACCTTCAAAGTAAAAGTTGTGTCTTTTCACTTTGAAGATGAACCTTCTCCATTTCCGGTTTGTGTCGTACTTTTCACAGTTTCACTTCAGCTCAGAGAGTAGCTGGACCATGTTTGTCATCAAGTCCTTTGCTTCCATTCAAACTATAAATGCAGCAATATGCTAGCAATGAAATTAATCACAAGGAGGTTTGGAAATGCACATTTTTCCCTAGCAACAGGTTGTTGCTAGGAGATTGCCAGGCCTGTGTGACTGGGGCCTTACTTAACCCCACATTATCACACATCAAAAACAACAGAAAAGTTTGTGTGATTAGTGGTCACGTGTTTCAAATCCCCAGTTGAAGTCTATGAGAAAGCAAGAGTCACCTCATCTGCTCTGTGACCTCAGTAAATTCTTTCCTGATTACTTTATAAACTCTATCAATAGTTTCGAGTCAAAATAAATACTATATATTGTAAATTATGGTCATTGTTTTAGTCATAAAGAATGATAAACCAGAATATGGCAATGTCAGGTCTTTCAGTTTCAGTCTGGGCCACCTTTTCCTCGTTACATCCTGTTTCAAACACCAAGATGTCAAACCCAATCCACTCAAAAATTCTTAATGGACCTAATGGATCATGTTGAAGTGGCTACATCCATATTTTACATACAATCTATAGTTGTGCCACACAGCAAGCCATATTACTTATTACATATTAGAGCATGTAAAATTCAAATGAAAAATGCTCCTAAAAGATCCAACAGCACAGACACATTCAACAGTTCCAGTTTAGTAACACTTTCTTCAGTTTAATTACTCTTTTACTAACTTAGCATGGCACAGCTGCCACTCTGCCACGCCCTAATTTGTCTCAGCCCTAATTTAAAGCCTTAAAATGGTGAATTTAAAAAAAAATCTTATAGTGAGGTAGTTATAGAGACTGTTTTTGGACTAGGCAAAATAATAGTAATAGTAATACATTTATTATTTTAAGCAGATATGAAGCTCGAAGCCAGATTGTGTGTAGTCGTGTGTGTCTGTGGTTCACCTGTACAGCTTGCTAACCAAGCAAACTGGTGTGAGCTGATAACGTTGCACTGGGCTGTTCTAATCATATGTGGTAAATTCTAGCTACTGTACCTACCTAACCAACCAAACAAACAAATAAACAGAAAACATGGAAGTGACTGTTTTTGTCTTTATTTAAAAAAATAAATAAAAAAATTACAGCCTATGGTTTCACCATTATCTAAGATAGCTACATGTAAAACATCAGGCTCTTGTATATTGCCACTTTTCATGTAATACCATATGCATCAGGGCACAGAGCTTCACAAATACATAAAACCAAATGTTTTCTAAATCAGTTTTCTACATTAAAAAAAACCCATTTATTTCCAATCAGAGGTTCGCATGTTTGTCGGCACTTTGTTCTTGGTTCCTCTTGTGCCACCCCATTTATAAAATCCTTCAAACGCCCCTGAGTAAAAGGCATTTTAATGTTGTGTCTAATTAAAGATCTATTTACTAACTTATTGGTGTCAGTTGTGACACGAGCGCGTGTTGCTGGTTCCCACCTACTAATTGGCTGCATGAGGTTGCGTCATTTCCTGACAGGGGACGGTCAGACGCGAGAGATCCGCCAGTCTTTGCTCAGTCGCTGTAGTAACGTCTGGGAAGCGTCCTCTGAGCTGCGGGTCACCGCCGCACTTCAATCAAACAGATAATAAAAACAAAAACCAACAAACCTCTCTTGTTTCGTGTGGATGTTCATAGATATTTTTTTTTTGCGTGCTTGAAGTCGTTTGGAAGTAAAACAGTGACCACAGCGGGATATTGAACTCCTCGGGACGCAGGGCAGGAGCCCCAAAATAAGTTTTCATCCTTTTCTGTTTTCTTCATCGACGGAATTGTTATTTCTTTTTGCCCAATTTGTTGGACTGAATGCGTGTAATTTTCAGTTCCGGTGTTTATTCTGACCTGGAGTGGGGCTGTTGACGGCGAGGCGGACACCAGAGAAGCGGCAGCTCGGTAGCCACCTGACCTCCTGGAAAATAAGACGGCAGCTGATGACACGCAGGGTGAGAGCTTTACGTGGCATATTACTAAGCTCCCTGACGGAGTGGGACGAGTTTTCCACGCGGCTGTTGCATTCCCAGCCTTGACGCACCGTTTGCGCGTGAAGTTTGCGGAATACTGTTGGCGATATCTAATTTATATTAGCGAAATAATTTAGGTGAACTGTGACATTGAGTTGGGCATAATTCTCTGGACTTCTTCTTTCGTCTCTGCGAGAATAACAGCCTGAAGTGGTTCATCTGTCGGTACCAGAGACCATGGGTATAACCGGGCTGCAAGTGCTCCGGTGGTCGTGATGCCAAGCGCCGGTCAGATCCCGCGCGTCCATCCCGTTATGCGCGCTCTCTAACCCCGCAGAAGTGTGGCGCCGTGTCCCGGTCACACCGCCAGGATGAGCAGCACCGACTTGGAGCGCATGTCGCTCAGCTCTTCGGCAAACTCTGTGGCGTCCAGCGCGCGGACGCTGTCGGCTAACGTGAGGAAGCTGCACAACGCGCTCAACCTCCTGCTCAACGACTTCGAGAGGGAGCAGTTCATCCACTGCCTGAACGTCTACCACTCCAAACGCAACGTGTACGACCTGGTGCAGACCCTCAATGTCATCCTCAATGCGCCCAGCAAACGGCAACTTCTGCCCATGCTGCGGCTGGTGATTCCCCGCTCCGATCAGCTCCTTTTCGAGCAGTACACCTCAGAGGGCCTTTACTTAAAGTCGGATTTAGTTGCAAGCAATGGACACGTCGAGCCACCCCCGGGCGAATTCCTCAGCGCTAGCCCGACGCCCCCGGGGCATTTCTCTCCAAACAATCCCCCCGAGTTTCAAGTGGCGCTGCGGGGCTCGCCGGACAGCTTCAGCACCAGCAGCGACGGGACAGCTCCCCTGGTGCCTCTTCTCGGGAGGAACTTTATCCACGAGCCGCCCGGTGAACTGCGTCAGGTCACCATGAAGCGGCACAAGAGCAACGAGGGCCTGGGCTTCAGCATTCGCGGCGGCTCGGAGCACGGGGTCGGGATCTACGTGTCCCTGGTGGAGCCCGGGAGCTTGGCGGAGAAAGAGGGTCTCCGGGTCGGCGACCAGATCATGAAAGTCAACGACAAAGTCTTCGATAAAGTCACCCATGCTGAAGCAGTGAAGGTAATCTTTGCATTTTTCTTACACAGCCGAGGCAAAATTCTCTTTATAATAAACAATATATGTATATTATTAGCTCTCAGCAACTTTGAACTGGCACGAACACCAGACTCATGGGAACTACTTCTGCTCTAGACCTCGGTATCCTGTGTATGGTTATCTCCCGTCTCCTATTAATTGCGTGTTTGGCCTCTGTGTCTGAAATTGACGCTAACAAGCTCCGATTTGTTCAGGGGAATTAATTTTGTCCATTGAAAGCAGCTTTGTAATATCACTACGCATCTGCTGTAGCAACACTGGAGTGTCAGCTTTAAACTACTACTTCTAGGAAGCTCGTATGTAACCAGACACCTTCAAAGCAACTGGTAACCATAGAAGCCGGTGTGTGTATATATGTGTGTGTGTGTGTGTGTGTGTGTGGGTGGGTGAAAGGAGGCCATTTCTTTAACGCTATGAACTTAGAATAAAAATGACTTTATCCCTGAGCACTACTGTTAATGACATTGAGCGCAAAGGACGCCTATTAGTAAATGAGGTGATAAAAGAGCATGTGTGAATAAGTGTGCAGGGCAGATTGATTTAGGAGGAATTCTATTGAGGACCTTGGTTTTATGGGTCTTGTGAACTGTCCATGGTGCTGAAGAGTCCTCTTAAGCCTTTTACCTCTTCATCCTGACGTTTTTCCCTCCTTGCGTTTGTCTCGGTTCTCACCCTCATAGTGATCTTTGTTGTGATTGCACTCATTCACACTCATGTTGTACTCACAGCACAGGCGCTCACAGTTCAAAAGTACAAGCCAGTTTTAGCAGGATTGTAAAGTTACATCTCCTTTTAATTGTTTTTTTTTTTTGTTAAGAGAAACTCACTTTTTGAATGCATAATTACACTGAATACACACTCACCAGCTATTTTAGTATGCTAGTACCAAATTGGACCTTCTTTTTCCTTAAGAACTAAGAAACCTCCTCAGAGATTTTGGTCCATGCACATCCTTCATACCAATCTCCCATTCCACCACATCCCAAAGGCACTCTATGTGTGACTGCGGAGGCCATTTGAGTACAGTGAAGTCATTGTCATGTTCCCAGTTTGAGCTAATCTGAGCTTTGTGACATGGTGCATTGTCCTGCTGGAAACAGCCATCAGATAATGGGTACACTGTGGTCATACAGGGATGGACATGGTCAGCAACAATAGTCAGGTAGGCTAGGGAGTTCAGTACTCAGTTGGTACTAAAGGGTCTAGAGTGTGCCAAAAAATATTTCTCACACCATTACACCACCACCAGGCTGAACTGTTGATAGAAGGCAGGATAGATCCATGCTTTCATGTTGTTTACACCAGATTTGGACCCTACCATCTGAATGTTGCAACACAAATCGAGATTCATGAGACAAGGCAACGTTTTTCCTGCCTGTTCCTTCAATTGACCAATTTTTGTGAGCTTGTACATATTTTATACTCAGTTTCTGTTCTTAGCTCACAGGATGGGAATTTGAGAGATTCTGATCATCCTGTCAGCTCGAAGTAGTCTGGCCTCTGACCTTTGACATCAACAATGAATTTTCACCCAGAGAACTGTGCTCACTGGATGGTTGTATGGGAAAATCAGCAAATCAGCAGTTCTCGAAATACTCAGATCAGCCTTTCTGGCACCATCACATTCAAAGTCACTTTAATCACCTGTCTTTCCAATTCTGATGCTCAATTTGAACTTCAACAGGTCATCTTGACCTAAATGAACTGAGTTGCTGGCATGTGATTGGCTGATTAGATATTTGCAGTTGAACAGAGGTACCTAATGAAGTGTCCGGTGAGTGCACGTCTGGGGCATTTTGCTCTTGTGTTGTAATCATTATGCATTGTTGGTCTAGTCTCTTATGGAAAAGAGATTTCATTTCAGAGAAACCTTTGTCAGAGTTTAGAGTACCAGTTTATGGAGCTGGCACATGGAAAAAGGAGCTCATCAAACACTTTTAGTGTCCATAGGATTTTTTTTTGACACCAGCTGGGAGTATTAGTTAACAAGATTTAGTATGTTACAATGGCAAAAAAAAGATAATGAGAAATGCTCACTTGGTTTCCTATGATATAAAATGTGGATGAATGAAATGTATTCACTCTTTCTATATTGCCCTGTGCTGTCTTTGGCCCATGGACCACACTTTGAGAACCATGGTTCCAGCACATGGATCTTTTGCACTCAGAGAGCAAAGTTCTCTGTTAAACTGTACGAGCTAAAGAAAAATAGCCACCAAAAGTGCCAGATATCTGTAAGCTGCTTTTTAAAACGGTGGTTATCTGTAGTTGAAAGGTCACTGTTATGTTCCCTCCAGCGACCATGCATTATAGCTCTGATTGAGTCCTTTCTAACCTTCACTGGTCTTCAAAAAGTCATCCAGGTTCTGTCTGGTCTCGTCTGGGTTTTTGTAATTCACTTTATTCAGGGATCAGCCACATGGCAATCCCCCATCTGCGTTTAATCCAAAAAACTGCACCTGTAGGCTTTTGGCTAATGCTTAGACATGAGAACATTTTATGCCTCTTTTCCTTCCCCCTGATTACTTTAGAGCAAGTTTTGGGCTTTATGGGGTCAAGGTCCCAGACACACAATATTGAACCTTTTATTGTTTATGGGCCCTCTGTTATTGTCTCTTCATTCCTGTTGTATTCTGTGTCATTTTTTATTGTAACTTTGTTCATTTGATCTGCCCATAAGGGAGACACATTGGACATATGCTTTCATAACTTTTTAGTACGTTGAAGTGAAGTATCCATTGTCCTATTTTTGTCTTAATAATACATTCTCTTAAATCTGCTGACTACAGTCTTTCACAAAACTGCAGGAGACTGTGACTGTGCCTCATTTATGCATTGGCTGGAATACTAATGGCATGTCTTAGTGTTTTTTCACTCAGTTCAAGTTGCCTCTTATCTGTGGAACAAATGCCATTCATCATTGCTGTTGTAAATGAAGAAGTGGAGCATTCTCATCCCTTAATTCCCATTGTCAGAATTCAGCTGCTCAATATTGACGATAGCATGTCTATACCTGTAACTGCTACTAGTTACTGCTGCTGCATGGCCTAGTGCTGTTATTAGCTGCAAAGTGCAGACACCCAGCCAGCAGGAGAGGAGCCTTGTCTAAGATAAAGTCCCCCCGGAGGTCATTAATGCTTGAGTTCAGTTATTTTTATGCCTTCTCAGTTTGGACTAAATTTTATTACAGGCTTTTAGAACTGTAATCAATTTAACCTTTTAAACTCCAGGCCCACTTGCGAGTCCATCAATACAAACTGATGTTGTGCAACCAAACATTGTAAAATATAGTTTATATTCAGGTCAAGATGCTGGGTGACATTGTTTTTAAACTTGTGCTGCATCACTTGTGTTTGCACACCCTAAAGCTTACTTTATAATTTTGGGGATGCACCTTGAAATACCTGTGTGTGTGTGTGTGTGTGTGTGTGTGCGTGTGCGTTGTCTTGTTTTTGTTGTCTTTGTTGTCATCTATCCTCCTTTTCAACAAGAGAAACAAATACATTCTCTTTATCAACTGTTTTAAAGTCTTTTATCCTTCCATCACAATGTCTTTGAACATTTTCAGCACAAAATTGATGGGAAACAAAAGATAAACATCAAACACTGCCGTCGGAAAATGTCATCTTCCTAGCTGATTTGCAAGCCCCTCTCAGTCATCAATGAGAGGGGAATTTTTTAGATGTGGCATCTGCTTATTTGCGGAAGTCCCAAGAGATCATGCACAGTAGGGCCCTTTTCTATATGATAAATGGATTCTGTGGCTGACCTGGAAGCTATTTGGCCTGTGTTTATATCTGTGAGTCAGCGGCAAAGCAGATTTTTGCCCACCAATAACAAATCAATATCAGTTTAAGTGCACGCTATATTTAGAGCATTGTTACCAGTTTACCACCTGCCCGACAGCTCTTCCTGCTGAGGAAGTGAAGCAGTTACACTCTACCAAACTCCACTGATAAAAACAGTGATTTTACCCCTTAAAACACAGGAATTGTTTGTCTATCACTTCTCAGTGTTATAATGCATTAATTCAGAACTTAACCACACAAAGTGGATGAGCAATGAGTTAGTCCTGTTTTCTGTGAGGTAAAAATGACTGCTTTTGCCAGTTTTGTCTGGTGGGTTTAAAAGACAATGTCTTTCTGAACGTGTTGTTTCTCCAAATCAAGAACTTTGTTGACTGTTGCCACATATCCAGTTGCAGCATTAAAATAAGCTATGCAGTTTCTGGAGAAATTGCGGTGGCTGTTACAGGACTTGGTCTGTGGTTTGATGTTAAAAAGTGGTGGTAAATAGGTTTTTATTCAGAAAAATGGCAATATTTCTGAGCATCATGCTAATTTTCTAAAATGACCTATGGGATTTTATTTAGAAAATTTCACAGTGTTAAATTATCTCGATTTGCAGTATTTGGTGGCTTTCGTTTTTGAAAAAAGTGAGAGGGTAAAGTCAGTTTAATTCCTTTATTATTCCAATTATTTTGGGATTTTTATTTTGAAAATCTGAGATGATTCTGACCATGGTGATTTTTTTTAACAGTTAACAAGAGGGTTTTATTTTAAAAATCTCCCATTATTAAAGCATCTTGATGGCGTCCAATAAATAATTGGAGGCTTTTATTTTGAATAAGTAAGAGTGGAAATTGTCCAACATTTATTTTTTAAATGTAGTCAACACAGTAACTTCATTTATGAATCTGGGGGCTTTTATTTTGAAAATTCCACATTTTTTCCTTTTTTTTTTAAAAGCATATTGTTCTTCTAAGAAACTTCTAAGAAACTGGTTGCTTTTACATTCAAACTTGGTGATGCTATCTACTGCTGGGGCAGTGCTGTCTCTCCAATTTATGTCATTATATTGCACAAATTATATTATTTATTTAAAAAAAATAGATACATCTCACAACTCTGGTCTCTGCTTTGATAACTGGCTCTCTTCAGTTAGTATTTCTGTATGTGTTTAAGCCTGGTCTCGGGATTTTCTACAACAATCAAAGCTGATATGTTTGCCTGATACATCTGTGAATCTCTAAATAGTTTTCTCATTAGACTCCTTAAACAACAAACCAAAGAACATCTAATAAACATTGCTGATGATTAACTGACTGAATCTCTGTGTTTATAGTCCTTTCAAAATCCAACAGCCGCATCTGTGAAGCTCAGTGAATCTAAGCTTCTGTCATTTGTGACAGATGAAATTTCACCACTGAATAAGCAGCTGTCTGGACACTCTTGATGAATCTAGCTGTGACAGCAATTCATCTCAGCAGTCTCGTCGCCTTGAACTGAACTCTGGTCCCACTGAGTATCCAACTTCAAGCCTCAGTATTAATTTATGTTTTTAACGCCAAACCAAATGTTAGTAAGGTGGAAATTGTTGCAGCCCTAAATTCTAATCTTCAAGTCCAGAAATAGTTTTCTGGCACATTTACTAAGTGGTTCGGGCTGAGCGATCTCATTAGCTCTGTTTTCAGCAGGAACAGGCGGCTGTTTTTCCACCAAAGATGCTTTGATTGTCCTCCACATCACAAAAACTTTTTTAAAACATGTTGATGTTAATGCCAAAGGCAACCTCAAGCAACCTCTGGCTCTATGAATGGTTACCAAGAGTAATCCCCTCATTTGTAACCCTCCTGGTGACATCATACAAACTGATTAACTTGTAATCACTTGGGATACATCTGATAATTGCTTGTTTTTAAGTTTTGTACTGCAACTATATCCTCTTTAAGATCACATTAATGCAGTAAAGATGCCATTGCACTGAGCTCTCTGAATTAAATTTGGAGCGCGGCATAATAACATGCAAAGTGGGTTAAACATCTGCAGACTCTTCACAGCAGGCAGTCCGGTGCCGTATGCATGTTGGCACCGCTGAGCTAGACCAAACTCCATCACGACCCTGGATTGGGCTCTGAGGTATGAATCAATTAATAGTATAACGAGATTTCTATCTGCCTCCCACCATCTAATCGACACACTGACCATTAGCAGTCTGCGGAGCTGCTCCGGGCCACTCGGCTCTCGTTTCTCTAACTTGTGGCCAAGTCTTTGCATGCCAATGTCCCTGGCAGCAGACTATGTGTCAACTCAGTGAATTTACACAGCGGCCAAGTTTTCATCTTTTATTTAATCCCCTCACTCTCTGGTCCCTTTGCAGGATGGTGATAAAAAAAGCAACTGTTCCAAACACAGGAGAGGCACACAGTATTTCTTCAGCTTACTGTAGACTGAGGAGGACGGGTAAACATATCGAAAAGCAAACTCATCGCTTATCTTTTGTGTTCTTCGCTGACTCTCTGTTTGTTCTTTGTGCTGCTACACCACCGCTCCTCTTTTGTTTCTTCCTCAAATCCTCCTCAGACTTGAAACCAATTAAATTAACAAAATCAGAGAGATTGGGAGCCTGTGGCTGATGGTGAGACAAGATTGCCTGCCTTATTGTTCTGACAATGTCTCTGGCCAGGATAGCAAAATTGATGTCCTTATCCCTATCCTGTCACATCTTCTGACCACCCGGCACGCCACAGAGAAGATGATTAATGAAAAGCTAGTGCTGGGTAGATGCATACTTGGTTGCTAACCCTGGCATTGACTCTGGAGACTGAGGCCAAGGCAGGCTTTTAGGAAAAGGAGGGAGTCAGAAAGAAATGCAGCTGCAAGCTCTTGACACGTCATGGGGGGGGGGGACAACAATCTACTGCTTTCAGAGGCCATCTCCGAACACGGGTTTGCTGAAGTGTAGTGGATTAAGCCTGTGGAGAAGTATACAGGAGGGAAAGGACGGTGTGAATGAGTAATGTGCTGATGATAAAATTAGACGCAGAGGCTTATTTAAAGCCAAGCCTGTTGTTGCGGTGGGATTACTGATGCTATTTGTGGGTCTGAGATAGTGATAAAGGAAAGAACATGCAACAATCTGGATAAGCTAATGAGCAATAGATTTACTTCTGGGAAAATCAAGAATTCCATTGATTTGCTGGAGCCAATCCCAGTTTTCTTAGGGCGAGAGGCAGGGTACATCCTGGACAGGTCACCAGTCTGTTGTCACAGGGCGCTACAAGAGCTAATTTACACAAAAAAAACCCAACACACACACACACACACACACACACACACACACACACACACACACACACACACACACGTAATTTTCAGTACTAGAATTGAGTTTAATATTGCCATTAAATATAAATATTTTAAAAGGAAAATGGCAAATAAAACAAAACTATTGTTTAAAATTTTTTTTGTTGTTGTCATTTTCTGACCTACTTCTGAACCTGAACTCATCTTATATCTTATCAATAGAGAGAACTAAAAAAGGAGCAGTATCTGTCAGGTGCCAAAATGAAAGCTGTCAAAGTAGAATTAACCAAGTTCTTCACATAAAATATAAAAGCTAGCAAGGTAAAAATGTACAAAAAAATAATGAGTTAAAAACCTATAAAAATTGCTCATATGAATTAGAATAACCTAATAAAAATAAAATGCACTGAAAAGACAAAATAAGATCAAAATTATAAAAAAGAAAGTAGCACACTTAAATAAAAAAGAAGCTCAAGAAATAAATAATTGAATGTCATGTAAAAAGCTGAACATATAAGTCAATATAAGAGTGTTTAGACAGGAATGACAAAGAATTCAAATTAATAAAGAATTAATAAAACAGGAAAAAAATATGACAAATATTACAAAAACATTACACAAAAGTACAGTGCAGTATTACAAATGAGAAATGATTCGACTGAATAAAACCAGTCTCCAGCTCACTGAGGGTTTGTTCCAGATCTAGAGGAGGGGCGTAGAGATAGAAAGTAGAGCTGTTTCAAAGGACCTGAGGGCACTGGATGGTTTATAACATAGCAGCTGGTCAGAAATGTTTTTTGACCTTTTTTTTCTCTTTTTTTTCAGTTTGACAATCAGGAGCCTGCATAAAGATCTGAGAACTGGCGCGTTATGAGCCATTTCTATGGTCTCAGTGAGCACTCGAGAAGCGATGTTCTGAATTAGCTGCAGCTGTCTGATCATCTCGCTAGAAAAGCCTGTAAATGCTCATTATAATAGTCGAGTTGACTTAAGATGGACAAGCTTTTTGAAGTCCTGCTGGGACACAAGTCATTTAATCCTTAACAATTCAAGGACTGAAGGCTGACTGCAAAGCAGTGACTAGACATGACATTCAAACAATTATGAAACATCTTTAAGCAATAAATGTAAAAACCCCAAAAAACCCAAAATACTTAGCCAGAGGTTGTTTGGTTTCCCCGATGTATAAATCCCAGCAATCCTCCTGGCACTTAACAGCGTACACTATATTATGCTCTTTGTGCCCAGGTGCTGGATCCTTGGGCTGGAGCAGTTTTTGGCACACTGTGTTTTGGGGTTTGAACGCCAGAGCGGGGCACTTAACTTGTAACTGAACACTATGACATACATATAATACTTATATATTGGCCTGGATATGACAATAAAATATTCAACTTTTTTTCGACAAGGAGGAAATATGGGATGAAAGCGCCTGCCGATGTCTTCAGCACAGAGACAGACCAGGGACTGAATCATCTGCCAAGCTGAAAAGAATCCCTGCTCACAGAGTTTCACTATGAGGGTGGGGGAAAAAAGCAGAAAAATGATAAGAGAGAAAATAATTCTGACCCAGCCTGACAGGGAAAAAGTGGGAGTATGTGACGGATAGACGAGTTGTGCACGTGTTCCCAGCAACAACACAGCGAAAAGAGTTTGTTTAAAAAGTATTTTTCCACAACTGTTTACAGTTCAGACCTGAACTTAGGCTGTTACAACTGGTTAAGAGCTGTCTGGAATAAACAAGTTTGAGTGCCTTTAGGCTTGGCCTCTGGCCTTGTGTTTACATACTTGTGTTCCCTCATCTCGAATCACACTGACAGCAGATTTGCCTACTGCATCACAAGAGTTCAGAGTGCATCTTGATCCCTTAAAGCGTCTTGAAGGTCGACATTTGTGTTGTTTACGAAAGAGCAGGGGCCACAAAGCTCACAGCGAGGGAAAGAAAAATTTCTCCTCTTTCCTTATTCCCAGCCGAATGACTGCAGCTAACATAGTCATGAGCAAGATAATTAACATCTAATGGATTACGTGACCCAGAGTTAAAGAATTCACTGCTGTATGTTACTGAAAATGATTAATGAAAATGATGAAAACATGCATACCTAACGAGCCTTTCAAGATGCACAAAAACTCTTAAACCAAACCAGTTCACAAGTTGTTTTTGGCCTTTTTCTGTGTACATGTTTCCATTTATTACAGACTTTAAAAGTCTGTTGCCTTACATAAGCACTTTGCTGGGGCGTTGGACAGCATTTTCTATCACAAGAGGCTCATTTACTGGTGAAAATGCACACTCCTACAAGTAATTCATATTTACAATATACAAATCCCAGTGTACTTGATATGATTTGTATGAAACCTGCACTGCTAAATGGTCTGTATGAATGCAGCAGCCTGTAGACAATGCCGCATCGGTTTCATAGTCGACATGTCTTACTGAACTTTTCATGATGGAGCGAAAGGAACTTTAGCTGTAAAGATTTTTCTGGTTATGTAAGTAATCATTTAAAAAGAAAACTTGACCCGTAACGCTTTAGCCAGAGCTTTATTATTTTTAGATCTTTATTAACACTGGCAATATTCATGAGAATTGATTTTTTTCTGCTGCAAAGACAAAAAAAAAAAACCATTGGCAAGAACGTAAAGCTAAGTCTTTTTCAGTATGAATTAGTCACTGGAACAGGAGAAGTGAGAAACTTTTGCATTTCATTCATCTCAAAGTTTTTCCAGTAAGAGTACAGTGTATGAACCATTTATATTCCCTAAATACTACATGCACAAGTGAAGGTTGAGATTTTTTTTGCTTCCATAACATATGCTCTTATGGACTTATAGCGAAAAAAAAAAAAGTCCAAAATACAGATTTAGGTGTATATTTTACTACACTCACTATTTTGGGCAAATTAGTCCACATTAACTGAGACGATGCATAATTTGCATATTTATAGACCAATTTTCACAAAACTTGTAATATGAAAAATAATCGTTTTATAAGTAAACAACTGGGGAAGTTTCATGGTGATATCTGTTAGTTAAATATTTTTACCAGTGAACAAATTATATTTATTCACCAACATTACATGTTGGTGAATAAATAAAAATGTAGGAAAGTTTTACAATTCATATTTTTAGGGGATGGTTTCTTATTGTTTTTCTCAATCTCTGAAGCCAAACTTTTCACTTCAGTAGTGCTTACATACACCAAACCTACCAGTTTTGATTTATTTTTTTCCATGCTTAAGATCTTTACAAAGCGGTTTGTTTATCTAGTTTTATTTGAAGAACATTTTCACTCCCAAATGTGCAAAAAACAAAACAAAAACCAAAACCACCACCACCACCACCACCAACACCACCACCAACACCAACACCAACACCAACAACAACAAAATGAAACAAGATATTTTGAACTTAGATTTTCCTGGTATTCAAATTTCTCTTCTGGGAATTATGCAAATTATTGCATATTTTAATAGCTAAATGCTTCATTAACTATAATAGTTAAAGATAATATTATAACTAATATAATATTTCTAGCAACTTATAAATATGTTTTTAATGTAAGTACCAAATATACACTGCTCAAAAAAAAATAAAAGGGAACACTTAAACAACACAATGTAACTCCAAGTCAATCACACTTCTGTGAAATCAAACTGTCCACTTAGGAAGCAACACTGACTGACAATCAATTTCACATGCTGTTGTGCAAATGGAATAGACAACAGGTGGAAATTATAGGCAATTAGCAAGACATCCCCAATAAAGGAGTGGTTCTGCAGGTGGTGCAGGACCGCTACCTCCTTTGTGCAAGGAGGAGCACTGCCAGAGACCTGCAAAATGACCTCCAGCAGGCCACAAATGTGCATGTGTCTGCTCAAACGGTCAGAAACAGACTCCATGAGGGTGGCATGAGGGCCCGACATCCACAGGTGGGGGTTGTGCTTACAGCCCAACACCGCGCAGGAC